>JANTCA010006741.1:0-27837 GCA_024741275.1 Chironex yamaguchii
ATAGTAACAAGCTTGTCGCATACAGAGGCTAGCTTCACTTTGTTGTGCCTCCTCCCTCCGGGAGAAAATGTTTTCTTGTGGTCGTTGTAAGGTCCTTCCTTTGTGGTCGTTGTAAGGTCCTTGCTTTGTGGTCGTTGTAAGGTCCTTGCTTTGTGGTCGTTGTAAGGTCTTTTCTTTGTGGTCGTTGTAAGGTTTTTTCTTTGTGGTTATGGTAAGGTCCTTTATTTGTAGTCATAGTAAGATCCTTTCTTTGTGGTCATGGTAAGGTCCTTCCTTTGTGGTCATTGTAAGGTCCTTCCTTTGTGGTCATTGTAAGGTCTTTTCTTTGTGGTCATGGTAAGGTCCTTTATTTGTGGTCATAGTAACAAGCTTGTCGCATACAGAGGCTAGCTTCACTTTGTTGTGCCTCCTCCCTCCGGGAGAAAATGTTTTCTTACATCACCAAAAAGAGGAGAAAATGTCTTGTTAGCGTTTTTAATAGATAGAAAATGAGGTTTTACCTTGGTTTTCGTGTATATGTAAATGGCGATATTAATATTTTCTTCTGGAGTAGAAAAAAATTCATCCCCTGATTTTCTCACCTCGTAACCACAAAATCCAACCCATGTTTGACAGTAGACAACGAAAAATCGCAGATGGATTGTTTTCTCCTTTAGAGCCTGCTGAATAGCGGTAAATGTTCAACCCAAAAGCTTGTGAAACAATGTATTTCTCTCAGTCTGTTATTTGTTGCAGTATGATCTATGAGGATAGCTGATACTCATTCATGCGTGGGGTATGGCATGTGAACTGTATTGTGATAAGTCTGTCATCCTTAAGGAATTCAAAAACATCACTATTGTGGGGATCACCGCACAGTTTTGGCCTATGATCAACCGTTTTGTGGAAAATGATACCTATCCAAGCTGCATGCCTTTGTCATAATGAAAAGCGCCACACTTTCAGCTTTACTAAGCTTAGCCACTTTCTAAGTCACTTGTGAAGCAACTAGAGGTTCATTTGTATAAGGTGGTCAGTCTTACCTGTGCCCATATGGTCAGCAAGATATGATTGAAAGTAGTTAGTCGGTTGGCTCATCGCCAGTTTCAGGAACTCGATTACATATTTTGCATTCTTCGTGTTTTGACGGAATCCAGATTACTACTGCGTGTATACTACATAATCGTGTTTAACACACTGTAAGCAGTTGACAGTAAGCTTGCTACATTGGAGAGGAAAAATTAGTCACGGATCAAGTAATTGTGCATGAAACGTCTAGCAGAGGACTGTCTCAACGTAATCTTGTTTTAGTCAAAAAACGATACGGGTTGGAGGACACGAGCGGGTAAAATCTGCGCGCAATCCTTTCAGTTTACGTATCAGGTGTACTTTGGTGAGTATTTCTATAAATGACATTTTCAAGGTTGTTTAAAAGTCTTACTGTAACTTATATGGTGCCCGTGATAAGAAAGGCAGGGTAGGTGTAGTCTACTTGAGAGGTAGAAGGCGTCACGGGAGAGTAATCCACCATTATATCTTTCTGTAAATGGTTGTGGCATTTGCCGATACGATAATATGCTTACTACTGGTGCATTTATGTGAAGGATTTCACGCAGGGTATTTTCAGTCCGCCTGTAATACCGCGTAAGGAATTGGTGATAAGGGTTTAAAAGAGGTTATGTTTGGTCCTTGACAACGGATTTATCGCAGTACGTGTTTTGAAAATAACTATTTCTGTATTAGTTACTATTTCTTTGCTTGTTTCCTGTTTTTATCCATCCTAATCTACAACTGCCTACTTTATTACGCCTGGATATTTTACCGTGACAAGGATATTACCCTGGTGTATCATCAAAGATTTGAGAGCAATACTTGTCAAACCCGCTTGGTCTTGTCGCGGTGAACCACGATCAGTTACCCCTGTTGAATATCTGTCGTCATCAATAGTAAACCTGTCACGCTACCATATTGTTTGTCAGTGTGTGTTTGTTTGTTTGTTTTGTTTGTATCTATCTGTGGAAGATCGAAATGGTGATTCCGCTAGTACAGCATGTAGATTTTTCGGAATGAAAGTCCTAGTGTTTCTCGATTAAACTTGGTTAGTTTTCTTCAGTCAGTAAATAGAGTTGTATCGTTGAGGATCTTGGCCTGTATCGTAGTTCGAGACAGTACACATGCCTTGTAGCACGTTGTCAGTTGGCATGGTTATCATTAGAAGCCTTTTTTTACATGCTTAACTTTATTCACGAAACACAACAAATCTCCAAATTTAAACATGATGTATTTGTGGAAACATTCTTGAAAATAATAGTGATTACTTCCAGCTACCTCCCTCAGACTTGAAACTTAGAATTTCCCGTGATCAAGTCCTTCGCTCGACCTTAAATTCGTCCATGACCCCTTTTAACTAACGCTGACTTATTTGTGTACTTAAGAATATTCATGAAAGAAGCCATGTGATGTTATATTGGTAATCAAGCTAGTGGGACATAGACGCAATGATCAGGCTCTTAAAGTCATAAAGTTTGGAGCTCAAGCCTTTTTTTTCATTTCTGGTATAGTCTTAATCAGCTTTTCATTTCAACGTGATTGGATTATTCTCCTTTGTAAAGGTTGAAGTAAAATGGGTAAACAGATTAAATGCGTTTTCTTCAGTAACAAGCACGCATCTATATGCTATCCAAGATGAAGCCATTTTCGTTTGTTACGTCCCTAACTTGTTTTCATATCTCCTGGCGTGTTCATTTATACTATTAAAAGCATGATTGTCCGATAGTTTGGGCGCTGTGATCCGCTTATAGGAGCCGTTGAGCTGACGAATACTTAAAGCGACATGTAAAGCCTCTTGGTTTCTATAAGGTTAAACAACTAAGGTATTGTTTATTGTGAGACTGTAGTTGTAAACATATGGATGTTAGTCCAATGGAGGATGCTTTTACTCCAAAATTGGTAGTTAAGTTGCTATCTTTTGTTTTCATTGCTGGTATTCTTGTTTACTACCTTCATAAGATTGTTGTTGCTTTGATTTGATGCTGGATTCTTGGCTTTGTGCCATAAAACAAAGATGCCAATGAAAGAAAGATGCAGTAAATATTTGTTTTTCGGAGAAATATATCCGTTCTTGCATTTGTCTTTGTGCCAGCAAAGATACGTAATCCCACTGTTAAGTTTAGGGTAGTTTCCTTGCTGTCATTTGAGGGAGGATATTCGCTAGGGAAGACATTCATTGCCCGCGTAAAGACGGTGGTGTATGGAAAGTAGTCACGGTCAAGCTGGATGAATCGATCGCTTGTTTCCCCCCCTTGTACAGTCGAATTATAGCATGGTAACCATTAAGTAATCTGAAGTTCCTGTTTTTTATGTTTCACGATAATGAAACTAGATTCAGATTGAGTATCCAGTTTCATGTGTCCAATTTTCTTTTGTCAATTTTAGCAGCCAACAGCAGAACAATTACAGCAGAGTTTTGCTGCTCCAGAAGACCTGGAGGATAGCCTGCTCATTGACTCGACTGAAGAAGATCAAGTGTCGGAAAGTAAGATAAAGTATATGTTTTAACTAATATGTGAATGAGCATGTCGAAAGGTAGAAGAATGTTCCCACGCTACACTTACTACTCAGCTTTCAAAATGGACAACTGTGACACACCACTGACTCTCAGATTGCATTCTTAAATGTTGTCGAGATGCTTACTTTCGGCTCCACCCTTAATTATGTTGTATTCCTTCGCCGATTACTCTTCTTGACAGTCGCTTATCCTCAGATTTATCACAATACTTGTCAGTCGCTCGTTCTCAGACGTATCGTCGTCTTTGCCTAACGCTCATTTTAAGGAATATCATGATTCTTGTGTATTCAGCAACGATAGTGTGATACGTCGTGGGTATGTGTGGAAGAAAGCGTCACTGTCTGAGCTTTAAATCCCTTATATCTTTGCCTCTTCATCTAAGAATTAAAACAAACCTGGGTCTCTTTAAGCAGATGCAAGAATTAGTAGTTGCAAAAAGGACAAGTTCTGAAATACAGAACGTGTACAAACGTTTAAAAAGTATATTGCATGATAATTTTAGAGTTTGCAATGTAATGGAATTGTCAAATGCGTGATTAAAAGTTAATTTTCTAAATGTCACCTGCTTCGGACGCTTTGAAATGATTTAATGAGGTTTCCCTTCATTGTGTCCTGTGGCTAAGGTTGGAATAGTCTTCCTGCTTTTTCTGGAGTGTTTCCTTACTTATTTAAGGTTAAAATAGTTTTCAAAAAATAATGATGAGTTCATCATGATGTTTCCATTGCATCATTTTCAAGAGAAAAAGTTGTGAAAACAAAAATAGAAGACTTTAAATACAAGTGGAAAACAATAATAGCCTTGACAAAATGTTTCGAAAATCTTATAATACAATAAATCAAAACAAACACCTTTGCACGGATTGAATCATTTTACGCATTTAGTGTTGGTTTGTGCATTTGTTTTAGCGGCGTTTCTTATATTAGACAATCAGATTTGTTAATACATTTTTTCAGAACACAAAAATATTGTACCAAATTTTGTGGAATTTGAACATTATGTTTAATTTCATAATGTTTGTAAATTGAGGACAATTTCTTTTTGTGTATGACTACATACCCTGCATGGCACAGGTGACATTTAAAACGTATTGGTGGTTCACTGAGGAAATAATGTATGTGCTTCCAATTGCATTTAGAACAGGGCATGGTGTCGATACGTCATTTAGTTTTTCTCCTTTTCTTTTTTTTACTGTTTCTAGCTCCCTCTCAACGTCAAGCTATTCACGAAGATTTTCAAGAATCCTTTCTGGGATTTGATGAATCTGCATCAACTTACGGTGCCACACCAGAACCAAGTATGGAATCACCCGTGCACACTGCTACTGATATCAGTTCACTGGACTTACAAGAGATGCCACCGGATAATATAAGTTTTTATGAACCACCCAAGATGGGAGGGTAGGTAGCATCGACATCGTTTTGTAGATCCCTCGCTTTTTATTTGGCCTGGAATCAACGCGTAATGGACCAATTTGCAGTTCTTAAACATGAGTGACTAAACCAGTGTGAACAATTAGTTGAACAAGACTGAACGTCGTCTTTTGTTGGCTTTCGTGTTCAAAGTGGTTGCAAAGTCACTATTTTTTACATATTTGTTACAAACAATCATATTTACTTGTTTTTAAGTTTCAACGGGTCATCGTATGTCATGGTTTGTTTTATTATGGCTGTATTTTCTACTGAAGTGCGCGCGCACACACACACATATATACACACACATACACACACACACACACACACACACACACGGGGAACGTCTTCTTTTGTGTCCATTGTTTACGGGGAATGTCTTCTTTTGTGCCCATTGTTTGGTTTGTTTTTCTTGTGGGTTTTTTTAACGCGTTAGTGCCAAATGTAGCACACTGACCTATAACCTCTGCTCGTTGACCTGTGACCTTTTCATGACTGATAACGTGATGACATAGTTCATACTTCCCACAGTGTGCACAACGATGATATGCTGTGGCCCTGAACCCGTTGTATGTAAGTACATTTTATGATGTATGGGGCAACTATGATGATGGCACACTTTAAGGTAGAAGGGGGTGCATGTGAAATTTGTGATGAGCTCGACGGAGTATCAGTCATTAAAAGTGACCGATGGCTTGTCTGCATCATTATGTTCTTTATTAAGTAGTTTTAGACAGCAATTGTAGCTATTTAAACATCAGTATTCCTTGTGATCGCTTGAGTTTCGAACCAGGTTGTCTCAACCACAAACCCGATATTTTCCCTGCTAAGCTGTGCAACAGAGACGGAAAAATGCATCTTGGTCATTTGGTTCCGATTCTTCCAATTGGTCTATTGCGAGTACACGTTCGTTGTGATAGGTATTCTTCTGTTCTTATTATAAATGCACCCAGTATACCGTGATGATGGAAAATCCTGCAGAGATGTCATTTCCTTTTAACAGATACGTTGTTAGAAGTCAAATTAGAAGTGTAATGTGCTGTGCTTTTACTGTCCTCATATCTTATCGTCATTGTTTCTCTTTTATTGATCATGCAACTGAATTTTTATTTAAGGTTCCTGATCAGTTTCCTGGTTGATGCTCGTGGTGGAACATTGGAAAGTCGACAAAGTGGCATCAAGATAACTATACCACGGAAGGCATGTCGAATGCCGACCCGAGTAACATGTCGCCTGTGCCGGTATGTGCATTTATACGAGATATCTCGAACTGTTGTTTTATGTATTAGTTTTTAAAATAAAGTGGTTAGAAATTTCTCTGCTGTTTGGACAGTTTTGTGTGCGTGTTTGTGGATTGGAAGACACGTCCATTTGTGTTGAAGAGGGGCGTTTGTGCGTGGCTGCGTGTATGTGTTTACGCCCTGAAGCAGCTTTTTTGTTCTGACTCTTCCGTAAATGATAGTTTTTGTCGTTTTGTTCCCGGATTTAGGCAACGAAGAAAGACCCAGTTACCGTCTCTTCAAGAAAACGAGGCTTTTGTATCGCGTGTCCTTGAGATGTCACCCCAGGGCATGCAATTTCTGCGTCCTGTTACCATAGAGATTCCTCATTACGCGTCACTTCGTGGTAGAGAGCGCGAGTTAGTGATCCTTAGAAATGACATTAATTCGTCAAACTGGAGGGAACATGTCTCTAGTCGGATTGAATCAGAGAGTAAGTACTTTATGATGAGCTTCGTTTCTTTGTTCATTTGTATATTGCTGTTCTCTTAAACTACACCAGAAGTTTTCAACCTTCATTTTATAGTTGCAATTGCGCGACTATTAATTGTTTCATTCCAAGTTTACGATCTCTAGCTGCACCATTAGCAATTTCATGTGATAATTAGTCGATTCAAATTTTACTACCCCTAGTTTTGACACCAAATAGAAATTTACCGACGAATTATTTTTCCGTCCCATATTTCACTTGCTATCTTTATACCACTAGTAATTTCACCACTGCTAATTGTTCCACCTAATCTTTCGCGTTTCCACCACTAGCAATTTTAACACTTCCAGCATCACACTAATTTATTTGAATTCGCCTCGTTTCATTGTAGTTCATGACGATGAAAACATGAGTGAATTCTTGACAGCATCACCAGAGCATGGCGTAAACGGTGGTGTTCAATTCGTGAAGTTAGTGACTCAAGATTTTCCTGAGAAATTCGTCATCATTTCTCGGCCAAGAAAAGAGAAATTCCTGATGTTCCGTGAAGGTGGAATGTTGAAATCAGCAGTAAATCCTGGCGTGCAGATCAGTTTTCCTGACGGTGGTGTCAATATGGGAACGCGAGTTATTTTACAGGTATGACCTGCTCCACTACATTCCTTCCTAAACACGGCTGGAAGGACGTGATACACAAAACTACTCAAAGTAACTTTCTCGACTCATAAGGGATACATTTTTAACTTGTGCAGATTTTTCTATATCTACTTTATCCCCACACGTAAGGAAAAATTTTGTACCAGAGGACTGATCTAGGCTGACTGGGCCCATGATTAATTTCACCGCTCTTTTTGTAGAAGAAAATGCTCCATCTGCGACTTTGGATCGCCGACAGTCGATCGGATAGCGACGGATTTTCACGTTGAATTGTGAAGTGAATCATTTTCTTCTCAAAAAGGGTTACTGAAATGTAGCTTTATTAAGTTTGTACTCGTGAGGTCAGTTGTGTATTCAAACAACGGAGAGCAAAGTTTTATATCGGTGGTATCACACGTTGTTTGGTTTTGGCTTTTTTTTGGAAGATTATGGCAGGGGTGCTAACTATCACACACCTAAAGCCATCTTGGCTTGTCATAGCATGTCGTATTTTCTTTTCGAAAAGTTAGCGTGCTTAGCGTGTATCTGCATGGGAGCTTTAAATACTAATCAACAGTTGTGAAGAAATTTGCTGCACTCAATTCCATTTCAAACATGATAGTCAGAGACTCCAGAGCCTCCCCCAAGGCCAGAAATTGAATGTGATCCAATATCGAGACAGCTATCCGGATCGCTTCCAAAAGTTAACGGATTCTTCCATAGACCTATACACACCCGTGGTAAAAATTCTATGAGAATCTGACCTTCACTTTCTGCGTAACGTTGCTGACTGACAGACATTTCCTTGAGGACAGAATCATTAAATCTATGCCTGGGTATTGCTCTAAGTTGTACCCTAATGAAGCGTAGAGTGAATATTGCCACCGATGCCTCCCACAGCCACCCTTTGTATCACCTTGCTAGTTCTAGTCTTATTTTAGGCTGGGCTTCAGCCCGGTATAACAGTATTCTACAAAGATACCTTAGCTACGGAATGCCTGAGCAGATATATTTTGGTGCTTGGTTACGTAGCTACATGCGTGGCGTATATTTTTATTTTTTCGGCGACCCTTTTATTCAAATATTAAAAGACTTGTTAGGTGCCAGACTTTGGCATCTGCTTGTTGTAAAAAAGCAGGTATTTCAATGAAGTATTCTTTAGTACTCGAAGCTTACTTGTGGCACTTTTTTTTTGATTTTATCAGGTGCAACCTACAGACCCGGCACTGATGTCTCAAGATCAAGTCTTCCACACTAATCACATTGTTAGTCTCGGTCCAGCATCAACATTACAAAAGCCGATTACAGTTTCGGTTCCATGTGATCGATCAACATTCGAAAATTTGTTTGGGCGATCGTCGAAATTACGCTTGGTTGCATGGCTTCCAAAGGACGAAAATGCGGAATTGAAGGACAGTATGGATGGAGCATGGAAAGATATAACTCAGAGCACGGCCCTGACTGTAGTAGGGAATGTAGCAACATTCACAACGAAGGACCTCACACGGTATGTACAGAAGAAATGCTTTACTGGTTTTCTCCTTTCTTCTTTCATAACTTCTCCTTCCCTTCTTCCATATCTTCTCCTTCCCTTCTTCCATATCTTCTTTTTTCTTCTTCCATATCTTCTCCTTCCCTTCTTCCATATCTTCTTCTTTCTTCTTCCGTATCTTCTCCTTCCCTTCTTCCATATCTTCTTCTTTCTTCCATATCTTCTCCTTCCTTCTTCCATATCTTCTTCTTCCCTTCTTCCATATCTTCTCCTTCCCTTCTTCCATATCTTCTTTTTTCTTCGTCCATATCTTCTCCTTCCCTTCTTCCATATCTTCTTCTTTCTTCTTCCATATCTTCTTCTTCCCTTCTTCCATATCTTCTTCTTCCCTTCTTCCATATCTTCTCCTTCCCTTCTTCCATATCTTCTTTCTTCTTCCATATCTTCTCCTTCCCTTCTTCCATATCTTCTTCTTCCCTTCTTCCATATCTTCTCCTTTCTTCTTCCATATCTTCTCCTTCCCTTCTTCCGTATCTTCTCCTTCCCTTCTTCCATATCTTCTTCTTTTTTCTTCCATATCTTCTCCTTCCCTTGTTCCATATCTTCTGTCTTCTCTCCTTCCATATTTCCGCTCCTGGCATATCGTCTTCACTTTTTCCGATTTCTTGTCCTCATTCTCATATTTCCCCCTTATCTCCTTCCATATCTTCTCCATGTCATGTCTAGATGATAAACCATCACGTTATTTATTTCCGTTTGGAAACCCACAGTATACTGTCATCAAGCAAATAATGGAAGCAACCATTTCTCGCATCAAAAATACCGAATTTCCTTATTTCATATTCTTCTCCTCTTCTTTTCAGTCAATATCTGATAACGAAACGTGGACAGACTAGCTTTGAAACTAACATTGAAATTTATTAGCTTACAAGTAATCGGTGTTTTGTTCATAGTTTTATCCTTCAAGGGATTCGCTTGATTCTTCTTTTATATTTTTGTGTAACAATAAAATTATGACTTCTTTTTCTTATTTATCCAATCTATAGATATGCTTTGGTCGAATCAGACACATTCGAGAGCAACCAAGCAAATTCAATAATAAATAAATTTTCTGCGGTGCCTTATAGTGTCAAACTTACCGTGTACGGTAGACTTGTTACTCCGGATACAGCAGAGCTACGAGTTTTCTGCATGACAGATGGTAAAGTGAGCAAAACTCTTGAGACCAGAGAGGGTCTTGTTGAGATCGCGCGCTCTCGAGAAATTGAGTTGTATGGCGATCAAACCGTCTATATCAACTGCACTGGAAATTTGATGGCTGTGAAAAATCAGAAACTGAAGATACGTTTTAGGCCTTTCCAGGAGAACCGTTTAGCTTTCAAAGCGGCTAGTATTGATACCAATACACCCATGACCTGTCGGCTGAGTTTCATTACAAGTTTTAAACGGGATCAACAAGGCAAAGTTCGTGTGCTTTGTAGTTTGGATGTGGCGTTGACCCAGCAGGTAACTACTGTTCTTTGATTGTGTGATTTTTAAATCAGTACATTATTGCATACAGTTCAGGCACATTATTGCGCAAACGGTGTCAGTAACATGATTTCTCAGTCAAAACCCTAGTACATATGTACATGTGATAATTTTTCGCAGAAATGAGCGAGATTTGGGTGCCAATGAGGGAGATTGATGCGGACTGAAAATTATATATTATTATTATTATAAATTATATGCAACAATCTCAATCCATTTAAACACAATTGTATATTTAAGCCTTTCCTTGTCTTTATAGATTAATATAAATGTATAAAAGACAAATTTGCTACATTTCAGCCTAATGTGCATGGTCTGTAGACAGTGTACATCAATTTAATCATTTATCCTCTAAATGTTTTTTAATATTCTAGACCCAAATGTCACAAACTATGACACGGGGTCGTTTCAGGTCAATAAATCCCAGACTGGTAGTCTAATATTAGTGACACCCTCTATTGCGGTAGGGCACAGCACTGTTGTAAAAGACTCGAAAACCATTCCACGTTAAAGAATTTCGAAAACCAGTCCACGCTTTTACTAAAACTTGACTGATTCTCTAAACGCACAAATCAATGGTGTACAATTGGGTCGTGGAAGATTTCATTTTTATATTTTCAGAAATCAGGAGATTTCTGCTTCCTTGCGGTAGCTGCGGGAGTTGGCCTTCAATGTGGGAGTCTCCCCGTCTTTCCAGGAGGAATCACTAATTCTATCTACATGCTAGTAGTTAGAATTAGTAATTCAACTGACAGTTGTTGTTTTTTCTTGTTGTACCTTGATGCTTTCGGTAGCATTGCATTTACGAATTCGCAGTTCATTTTGCCATATTCCTGGCATTAAACAATAAAAACAGTACCTGGTAGAGCTGCGTCTGTTACACACTTGGATACATAGAACGACATCAGGTGTTATCCAAAGCCCACCGCCATCACATCACAAACCATCCCTCTACAGCTCGTTCAATCGGGAGAATCGTTATTAGAAATACTGAGCCAATCGTTGCTCCTTCTCTAGTTAACATTAACTTCTCTCGTTACCAGGCCATCACAGTATCTTTGGTTTTTGGGTTGTTTTGGTCGTGTACGTTACGGGCTTTGATTGATTTTTTTTCCAGATGCTGCGAACATGGAGTCGTGATATTGTGTACCAAGGTAGGTGGCTTTGACAGCCCGACTCTGAAAATTTCGTTTTTTGTGGCCTTCTTGTTTGTGTTTTTCACGTTACTTATCCGATTTTAGGGTTTTGTGACTTAAGATTTCGTCACTTCGTACAGTTTAAATGTACCCATTCCCATTAAGGCTGGATGTGCATTGGTGATAGCTTGTGTTTGTTTTTCTGTTAGTCAGTTCTTGATTGGCTCGTCAATAGATTATGAAATTAGTAACTTTTCCGTTCTTTTGGAGAAGAAAATTAGACACGAATTTTCGACGTAAAGGGTTTGGTCGCAGGTCTTGGTCTGCACGATCTCTGTTGCGCATGTATTATCTTTGAATAGTGCGTTTACTTTATCTGTCTTTGCAAAGCGTGTTAGTGAGACAGTGAACTAGTTCAGGGGTGCTTCGATATCAGAATTGCAGTTCAGCTTGTAATGGTGTTTCACTTTCTCACATTCCCTCCAATGAGTGACTCTTATCAAGACACCTGTAGTTCCTTTTCATTTCGCTTCTACAGTCAGTGATGATATTCTTCAGTTCCTCGCCCGCAGTATGCCTGATTCATGGATGGTATTAGCTGAGGAACTTGGCATGAATGAAATGGACATTCAAGGAATTGTCGATATCAGGTATGATGTCTTCTCATATGTATGTATTTCATACAATTTGTCGATGGTTCATCTCAAATATCGAGGTATTTTTTAATTGCCGATAGTTTATCACATCCCTTGTTTGTGTTTGATATTTCTCTGATTACTGTATCCCCCGCCCGCCCCCATGTAAGTACAGTTCCCTTCAAAGATCACTGTTTTAATCCACTTTTATTCCCACACTGCTTCCTCTTTCCTAGCTTTTGCCTGGTATCTCTTGTCTGCTTCCTTTTTCTGGTTATCTTTCCTCCTGTCGCCCTCAGTTACTTCTTCACACCACTCCCGTTATTTGACAACCTCTTGAGATGATACTATCTGTGGTTACCGTATCATTTTAGTGGTGGAAGCTCAGAATTGGCTGCTTTGACGATGCTTGAGCTTTGGCGCTCCAAAGATCCCGGAAGAGCTACTTACGAAGCATTACGAGATGCCCTTGAGAAGACTGGTCATGTTGAACTTGCCCGTGATGTTGAACTGCGATCACCAAGCACTCTCTCGCCATCGGGATCAGAGCAAAGCTTTCGTATGTTAGGACGAGATGATATATCTTTAAATGAAGAGCCCTTAGCATCCTCCGAGCAGTTGTCGGTGGGTGATAGAGCAGCCGAGGAAGGATCTCTTAAGGCTATCAGTTCGGAGACGATTACTGAAGAAGTTGTCCATCAGGATAGCGATTTCATTGACTCATTGCTGGACAATCTACGTTCGCTTCCTTTAGACCAAAATGAGAACCGAGACGTTGTATCGCCCATAACACAAGTCGATAAAGGAAGCGAACTACAGAATGGTACCGTTCAACATGACGCCGTGAGTGAAGTTGAGGCCAGGGAGGCAGAAGAAGCTGTAATTGAAGAATTGCCCCCGCACATACCCCGTGACGAGTTACCGCTGGTCGAAGAAATGTTAGTCAACCCTACTGAATTGAATCGCGCCAACGTTTGCGATGTGAATTTCAACGCGTTGGAAGATATTGCACCAACAAAGGAGACCTCAGATGAGCAACGCGATGTCTGCAGCATGGAATCAACAGTGATTACCGAAACGTCTATGGAGAAAAGGGAGAAGGAACATTTAGAAAATGGTGGTATTGTGCCTTCGGATATAAATAAGAATGTCACTAAAAGTGAAATATTGACAAGTAATGGTGACGAAGGAGACGATATCATAAAATCCATGTTTGCCAATGATAAATCTGTCTTAGAATTTTTTGAGGAAAAAGGTGTTAGGACTGTTGGTGATACGTAAAAGGTATATATATATAGAAATATAGTGTAATGCATCCCAATCAATGCACGTCAGTAGTGCCAAATTGTTTGCCACATGTTTATATATATATATAGAAACACTATTGTTCACAGGTTGCCTAGCAAACAGTCTCGTTTTGCTGTACTTTCATGATTATTGTAGTGAAAGCTAGCTGTTTTTTAAATTTTTATTTAGGTTACTTATGCACATTTCTACACCCTTAGATCGACTGTTAATATCTGAATCCCACTGAGTTGCAATATTACCACTCACTCGTCTAGCTTCGTCTTATACCGCACGTTTTCCTAGAAAAATTAAAAACAAACAATTTCGGAGTCTTACCATCGCAGCCACTTGCTTAGTATTTTGCTATATACTCGCTGCCGTGTTGAGCATGTCATGTTTTAACCATTTTAAGGGTGTTCGATTTCAGTCCTGTTTTTCAGTCGATTTCAGTGCCTTGTTCACATGGTATCATTTACACAGCATCACATGGTACGCAGTTTATTGCGTGTGACTATTGCGTACTGTATCCGTAGTTCCGTCACAAAGCGTCGTCCAACTTGCTAGTGTTTCTTATTAACTTGAACAATGGCGTCTGGATTGTTTATTACGATGAAACACATTGAGGTTTTAGCATCATTTGTGTTCACTTGCTAGTAGAAGGTTAACTTTAGACATCAGTTTGTTAATGAGAGATTTCCAGATCAGATTCAAAAATTCGAGAAGAGTATTCTCTCGGTGCATGCAGGGATCCCTATTTTGGAGGTGTGGGGCGCCTTGTCACATCATCCAACTAGGCATAAAACTTTGAACCCCGTCGTACCTCTTACCTCGGGCGTCACTGCCCCGGCCCTTAAAGCAATTATTTCTTCAGCTGAGGGAAGGAAAGTAGACCTGGGAACGTTATGCCCTGATCCGGGTTTTTTGTAGGGGGAATGGTGAGATCGCTAATCCCCTCAAAAATGTGGCGTTACAACTCCTCCATTTCCAATGCGATCTACGCCCAAGACGCACTGCAACCGGCCTGCGTCAGAGCAACGTTTATATGTCTAACCGTGTGAACATGGTTCTCCGCCTTATTGAATTTTTGTGTAAGAAAGAAACACCACATGATAAATTGCCTTTTGGTTGCTTTTTGTTAGAAAGCGATTGCTTTTACGATGTAGATTTTATTTCTAGAAGAATCTTAATGATTGTACATAGATTGTGGGATTTAAATGTCTTCTTTAAAAGGTTTATAACTTGATTTTCTCGAGGTTCGGTAGTTAAATATTCTGATGACAGTTTTCCTATCTCAGGTCATCTTTCGTCACTATCTAGGTAAAACACTTTTTTTACGTTCTTGTAAATGTGATTACGTAGTTGAACATTTTAAAGTTTAGTGCATTTAATTAATTGTGCATTTTAGGAGCGCAATTCAGTGCTTTATGGATGTCTTGGGCTGCCTTAGGTAAAAGAGGGTCGGAGCTTGTTTGGTGGATTATGATTAACTGTGATAATTTTTAACCATTTGAACATGAAAACTATCATAAGGTGCGAACTAGCATTTTGTTGGAGGGCTGCGATTATGAAAAATTGCATATATTATGTCAGACTGGAACTCAGATCCCCAACATCACCCTGCGGTTCTTTCGTCACACATTGTTAGTCATGTATTTATTTACTTTACTTCTTAATATAATTATTTACCTAATTTATATAGCTGCAAGAATTAGTCCCTAGATCGGAGTTCCAGTGTCGAATTTGGTGTAATTTTTGTAAACAATGTTGGTTAATTGCCTGGTGTTTTTTCTTGAAACGTCAATTGGTAAATATTGCCAGACTGGATGACATGAGTCGTTCTTCTCTCCATCAAGGTAAATGACTTGCAACTGCATTAGCTATGCCATGTTTTGACTCCCCTCCGTCCCTCCCTCCCTGCCTGCCTACCTACCTAATCAGTTTCTTTTCTTTTTTTTTTTGCTTCATAATGGTTCGCGTAGCTATGTTAGCTAATATTTTGGCATTCGTTACTCAGGTTTAGCAGCCCAAGATAAAGTATGGTGATACTAGGAGATTATTATTAGCAATGTAGTTATTGATTGGTTATAATTGATACTTTTATTATCTGATTTTCAAGATTATGTGGTTTTAAAAAGGAGCTGGTTTTATGTGCTAATTAAACAAGTGTTGAATGATTTGATCGTAATTATTAAAACGTGTGAACTTTATGTCGGTATTTGTATGTTTGTGTTGCGTCATCACTCTCTGTTATTTGTTTACCGATTAGTAACAGTTGTGAGATTGACGGGAATGGTAGTGATACTATGTCCTGTTTGTTCGTGGACGTCATGTTACTCATTTAAGATTTTACTGAGAGGAAGACGATTTCACCCGTTCACTTTGACATACTTCAAACTAAGTGCAACCTTTCTTAATGAGAAATATATTTGTGCAAATAGGTGATTACGTTTAGAGATGGAGGTCTTTCTATCCAGGAAATCTGAGTGATGGATTTTACGGGTCACTGATAATATGTGAAGTAAGGTTATGATTGGTTTGCAGAACAAGGGAAAACTGATGGTTTCCAGTCTCTCATATATATCGTAATGTAGATCGTGATGATGGTTTTAACATCCATTTTGGAAACTGTCTGTTAATATTGTGGAGATTTCCAGACCTCCTCTGTTCTCACTAGCACAAAGATGTTGCTACGCGCTATTTTATAGAGGTCGCCCACGCTTCAAGGGCTGCTTAATTCTAGGTAGGAATTCTATCATCGTCTCTAAACAAGACCGTGTCTACGTTAGAGAAGGCAGCTTTCAAAGCCCAGCCCTTTGAGGCATTTGAGTTATAGTCAAAGTTGCTCGTTGGAGAATGAATTCTAACAAAAATGGCAATGTGGCCTAAGTAGCAATCCCAAAATTACCAATTAAGTTTTACTCCACGCTAGAACTATTTCGTCTCAAAATGATTTTGATTGGGATAGATGGAGCTTTCAGAAGTGCACACGGATGATAGAGTTATTATTAAAACCTTGATTTCCGTGAATTTTAAACATTTAAACTGGATTAACCTCTTTCGTAATATGGATAAGTATTTTTAAGAGATTCTTACACTTACCGTGGTTTGATTTGTGTAAAAATGAGTGAATAGTTGAAATTCTAAAAATGTCACACGTCGAAGGTGGGAATCGAACCCACGACCTTCTGCTATTTGGACAGAATACTGTGACCACTGACCTACCAGAACGTTGGTAGGATGCCATGATTTGATAACTGCATTTCTACACCATTAAGTCTTGCTTATTAGTGTGCAACCGTATTATTAGGAATACTTAGGCTAAGATTCAAGGCGTTGAGGCGCATTCAAAGGGACTTTGCTTTAAAGCGTCTGTCGTCTTTGGAGGACGTTTTAGCGGTCGCATTTTTGGTAGATCACTTGTGTTCGTCCGTATACAGATTAACAAATACCTGTACCAGGGCGAGGGGGCGTACGTTGGGTGGATTGTGAGGTGGATACTCTCTCGTGTGTGGAAACGAGTTTAGAAACGGGGCCAAGAAATAGTACTCTACTGCGCATGTACATGTGATAAGCATGGTTTGGACACTTTAGTATAGAACAGTTGAAATGGATCTGGAATTGCATATGTCGGTGCCAACTTTTGAGATGTGGCATTTTTCATCTTTCTACAGCTATCTTAAGTAGATAATTTGTTTATTTTAGTCATCCCTACTGGATGTGATTTTAAACTTTCATAAAATTTCACTTTTCTCGATCTTTTCTAATTTGGCAAGAAAATGTTGTCATCCTTTAAACGGGTTGTGTGGCATAGGCTTGAATTTTTAATTTATTTAAAATTAATTTGAAGTGTTTTTAGGCTTAAGTTAGTTTGCTTAATTTATGTAAGGTTTGGTCGGAGAGCGCTTAAGAACGAAATAAATGCAGTGATCATGATATTTGCATGTTTTTTATTGTGGAATCCTCTTTTTTGTCTCTTGGAAACTTTGAAACAGGATACAAATTTACCATTAACGTTTTGTGGCCATTCTCTAGAAGAACTGGTTTCATTCAGCTAGCTAAAACTTTAGCAGACATTGAAAGGTTCTCAGTTTTCCAGCCACAACTTCTTTCTCTTTCTTATGACTTGAGATCCGCCGTGGTTTCCTATCTACAAATCAAGTTTTCAATTGCTTCGCACCGAGCTAGACGCTTACCCGTGTGGGTTCCGGGGATAAAAGAATAGACCCAACGTATCCTCTGCGTGTCGTATGAGGCGACTAAAAGAGGTTAAGGCACCCAACTGCTGATCGGCTTGTAAAATCGCCATGCGGCAGCTAGTAGAAATCATATCAGATCAAACGAGATCTGGGTCCAAAAACTGCAGTCAACGTTGCCGAAAACCTGGCGTCTCTGCTGTGGCGATAAAGGGATGAAGCCGAAAGTGAAATACATGTCTCTTGAAAAGGTTGTCATATATCTATACTTTTCTTTCTGTCGATTCATATTCGGAAGAGTGCTAGGAACAAAGCATTTAAGTATATTTTTAGCGCAATGTCAAAAAATGTGAAGGCGATTAAAATTGGTATCTTCATCAACCTTTTAGGGCCTATGCAGCGACATATATATATAGCAGGCCTATTTGTAGGGGCACTTGTGTCGCCGTTGTTCTGTTATCTGTCACACATGACACATGCACAGTTTATTGACAGAGGACAAAAAAAGGCAAAAGCAGTCAACAGAATAAACGATAATCTCTTTTTAGCATCCGCATTTTGCATTCCAAAGTTTTGAAAAATCATCGACAACTCAACGTCAGCAAATATTCTAAATTTGTTTTCGTCAGGAGCGACCGGCAGGGAAATGGCGCTCCTTGATAAGAAAACAAAGTTGACAAGCTTTTAAGGAGTTTGTCAGCTTGTTAATTCTTCTGCTTCCTTAATTTTGTGGAGCATGATTCATTTCAAATATTTGTACGTGACATCTTTTAGGAGACTTGTCAATAACGGCTTCATCGTCAAAGTTCTCTCTTTTGTATTCATGAAGATTGTCGTTAAAGGGTTACTAAATGCAGTTACAAAAACTACCGTATGTGACAGATTTAACAGAAATGTAATGAGACTTCACTTGAGGTTTTTGCGAACAATTCAATATTATATTCTACATCTTGGGACCGCAAATTATTTTGTCGATGGTCATTGCGAGCAGGCATTTTATTCTTTCTTGGATCATGCTTATCCATTTTTTTAATTTTTTTATCCTATTTTAAATGAAATAGCACTTGAATATCTTGAAAATGGAATTCTTGGAAATCTTAACGTAGCACATTGAGCTGGGTCTAGTCTGGAAAATTTGCTACGCTCACCGAAGATCATAAGTGCACGGTTTGCGTAGAATGTGCGCATGTCACGAATAATGTGCGCAGCAATCTGTACTTGGGTTCAGGGAGCTTCAATTCATCTGAGTGTGCACATTTGGCCGCCATTGATCTTTAGTAACAATTCTACAATTAGATCAAATGGTTTTAATATGAGTTTTGCAGTACGGAATATTGAAATACTGGATTAATTATAGCGGTGTTTGGCATAATGCTTCTTGCAACGCTCTCTCCTTAGAATGTACGCAAAGACAATATTTGGTGCACAAAAACTAATTTCATTTCGCACTTTACAAAGTTTCCAGACTGACTCTTGATGATAGTAGAATAGTATAATAGAATAGTAGAATAGTAACTTTGCTGACGGAGCCACGGATCTCTCCCCCTCCCTCACTCCCTGCCAGGTTACCACTGGTTCGTGGTCAACGAAGGCCACATTCCCACCCTTTTTAAGTCAGAATTATAACTTTTCTGAAGTTGCAATGATGAATGCGACAAGTTGAGTAATTTTCATTTCGTAGTAATGAAGTCTACTGAGAGACATTAATTTTTTTTACTAGGAAATCTAGAAATTCACTTGTTTTACTAATCATCCGTAGTTAACTTCGGTTATGCTAGAATAAAGCTGCACATTATAAAGGAGAATATAAAAATTCACCATTGTAATATAGAGAAACACCACACCGGTAGCACGTTTAATTTCTATAAAATTTAACAGCAGCTGTTCGTTTGACGCCAATATATTACAACTAGTTGCATGAGTTTGCTCATAGTGGCAAAAGTCACTGCATTGTGCGCGCCCAGATACATTTGTTAAACACTTTCATCTTCTTTCATCTTTTATTTAGCCAAACGAAAACATTTAAAATCTCTTGGCACTTCCTTCAGTTTTACAGTGGTCATAATTAGTCTCTGACTGCTACGATAAGACATCTCATTCTGTCAGATTTTTGGCAGTTGATCAGCCTATAACATAAGCATGAATCCAAGAAAAAGGAATATGTTACATTTGTTTTGGGCAATCAGCATTTTGGACTTAGGCATCGAGTCGGCAAGAATTCCGGGATGGAAAATTGAGTTTCGCCGGAAGGGCAAATCCTATAGTGTTTACAACGAATCAAACTCCTCTAACATCTTGGTAAAGTACAATTTCAATCTCCCGTTAAGGTGAATTTTTTTAAAGATACAAAACTTGCTTACAATTTATTCTTAACTTTAAACGTACTGTAAATCCAGATCTTTTAGCCTTTTGGTGCTGCCTTATGAGAAAAATGAATTCGGCTGATTGGGCAAAAGCAAATCTCTCATTCGTCATATTACTCCAATTGGCATATGCTCGTCTAAGGGATTAATATAAGCCTAAAACTTATATAAGGGCTTCATAAAGGCTTCGAACTTTTGTACTTGTTAAATTACATTGTAAGGTTAGTAATGAAGTGAAAGACCATGAAAATTGTTTTTGTAAAAAGAAATTATCGAAGAAGGAAAGAATTCCCACTTGTATCATTTTTTCTACGGAACTTGGCAGCGCTTCAGTCACTTGTGTGTAAGAGCAATGAATTTTATTTTTACAAAACATTGATAACTTCAAGACTGTTTGCGCGTGCCAACGTCAGAAGACGTCCCAAAATCAGAAGAGGTCCCTTGAGCTTAAGCAGGTCGGTTATTAAAATGCGTTAGTGCAGAAGACTGGGAGATTTAAAACAATAGCAATTACTGTAAGTAATAAACTAATAAAGCCTTTTTGAATCTCATCAAATCGAACTCGAGCATTACAAGTTATTTTTTATGCTTTTTAGTTCAGGTAATAAGTTCATTTCAAAATAGAAGAGCTAGTGTAAGGTTGCATGTTATGGTGGTTTAATTTTCAAATGTTTCGCAGTCGCTTTTAAAGGTGAGTACTGACAAGTGTGAGGTGTACTTATTCGAAAAGGTAGTTAACTCTGATTACGGATGGAAAGTAACATCCATGGGTTGGCTGACACGAGGGTAATTAAAAATGTTTGCCTGTCAATGAAAACATTGTAAGAAGAAAAGTCCTTCTGTCTTTCAGACTGTCTGTTCTTTAAACGGTTTGTTCAGGACGTCATACTTAGATATTTCTCTATTACTTTCTCGGCTATACACACAAGGTCTTTATTTAGAGACCTTGGTACAGCAGAGCGGTCTAGTTAGTCAAATAAAGCATTCGTTTGTAGAACGTTCCCTAACGAAAGCGAATTCTATGACAAATTTATCGTAACTGCGAGATTTTTGTTCAGTTCTTCATCGAAAGCAGTTAGGAGTTTCTTCCCTTCATAGCTAGACGTGTTTTTTAATGTGCGAATGACAGGAGCTCGCTTCCTGAGCGGCTAGTTTGTTATGCTACACTGGGACAATAACACTTGTGTCCCTAGGCATCTGGAAAAGGCTGTGATTCAAGAGTTTATTTTGTTCTCGTTACCTAAAATAAAGGTGGCAAGAAGTTAACCAGGAGTGTATTCAATGATCGAATGCTGATTAGTGTTCGTTTGATCGCATGTATAAACAGAAATTCCCTGAGATGTTACTGTGTGCGGCACGTTTCAGTTCTTCTATTAATAATTCAATACACGCTTACAATTTTGTTAATTGATAGAAACATGTTTTTTTGCTATGTTCTTCATATTCGCAGTCATCAATATTTTGTTCGTAACAATTACTTTACTTTGGGACAACCAGAGATTTATGCTCTTCAAGAAATCTTTTTGGTGTACTTTTAAACGTATAGTATAATTTAAGTTAGGAAGGTGTAGGAAGCTAGGGGACGTACAAAGTAAATAATGCGTTTGGCCCCATTTTTCAGGAATGCAGTTATTAGCCAGTAAGTTGGAAAGCTCGGATTGATTTGAATCAACTTTGAAAACTTTTTTTCTGGATTTTCGGTGTTTTCTCTGTCATTGTAATACATTATCCTCTTCCCTTTTCCGTCGGGATTCTTCCTTTATGCCATTTCCCCCAATCCATGGCTCACCATCCAATTTGTTCATTAGCGAGGTGTCCTAAGGGCCTGTTTTGACGAGGTGAGCTGGCCCACCTAAGTGAGTTGGCTCACTCTGGTGGGATCGATTTCTATGGCGTTTACATGAAACGAGCTTCATCCCACTCAGATGGGATAGTTCTTATCCCATCTGATGAGGATCCCACCGGTGTTTCTCACGGACCTAACCCAAGTGAGCAGCCCCATTGTTCATGTAAATGCAAAGACAAACTTGTTTAGGATCAATAAAAACACACAGATCTTAACTTAGCCAGTTCACTTAGGTGGGCCTGTCCACGTCAAGTAAACAAGCCCTTAGCATGATACCATTTCATTTAATCTTGGAAATTGTTTGAACGGAGGGGCAACACCATGTGAACTATAGCTGCACTGTCTCAACAATACTAGTGAAACTTCATATGCCTCCCTCTCTGTCTCAGCACCAATTTGCTGATTCAAGATCTTCAAAATGTCTGATTTTGTAGTCCGTCGCAAATATCCATGAATTAAGAGAGCAGGCAGATTAACTTAATTTTGATGAGTCAAGAACTTACTCAAGTCATTTTCTCTGCTTTGATACACCAATAACCGAGAAAACAGTTGAGAGCCCTCCCTCTATTAACCACGTTTTAGTTTAGAGCTCGAAATTTTTGTTTCGAAAATACTAAACTGCTTACGTTTATAGCATGGTCACGAGCATACATCTTCTCCATATAAAGTCGTTCTTCGAACTAATGATACTGTTTAAGACCACCTTCATGTGCTATTTTTTAAGATTTGTTTGACTTTTCGTCCATTACTGTCTAAACAAAAGGAAGTTCCTAAGATTATGATTTGAGGTCTGGGTACGATTACCCCGGTCTAAATATAGCACATGATCACATTTCAGCGATAACAGCACAAAGGATCTATACCTACTCTGTCCCATTGTGGATTGTAAATGGTTTTTTACTAACTTGACCTTTCAAAGTGTTCGCTTGTACTTTGTAGATCCAACCAAAAGTGTAACTATTATTCTTTACAAAGTTTGTATAAGCTGTCTTCAGGTAGAATTTCTTCAATACTTTTGGAGCTTAAAGAAGCCTCCCTTCACCCAAGCCTGCATTTGATGTAGCCAAGGCCTTGGTTTGTTTTAATGAACGAACGTTACTCATGCTCGAGCTTTTCTCCATCGATGCTTCGTCACATTCGTAAATGCATCGCCTGGCAACTCCGATCACATTTTCAGGAGTCTATATTCCATCTTTTAAACATATTTTCATTAACTTTCAAGGCTCTATACCTTAAGCAAGGCCCCACAAACTTGTGCTTTGCAGAATGAGCACGATTTCCCCAATCTAAGCATATGAAGAGATCTACTTTTTCAGGAAGGTTCTTTAATTCTATCTTTCAAGCATACGAAATTATGTATTTGTACGAAATTTTGTGCTTTTATCACAATTTGCACAATTGTTGACCAATATGCTGCTTATCAAATCCACTTGTACGTTGCCAAACAGGGGTGTGTACTGTCAGTAAAAGACGGGGAAATTGCATTGTTTCCTCACAGCAAAGTAACATAGACAGCCAAGAAAGCAAGACGTAACAAAGCAATTGGAAAAATGGATACCATTGGAAAAGCATGCATCGAAAACCACATGACATTTTGATAACAGTTTCTAACTCTTTTTATATTCTATATTCAAGTCATTAACAATCGAGAACTATGACAATTTCATTCTCTTACAAAAAAGCAAGACCATTCTTGTATTTCATCTGCACTAATGAGCAACTCTTGCCCAAAGACATCTTTCAGATCACAAATGTTGGAAATCACATTACCAAAGACCACGAAACAGCAAAAGAAACGAACAATAAAGAAACCTACAAAGAGTAGATAACCAAAAGAAATAAATGACAGCCAAACGCTACTTCATTCAACATTTAAAGGAACTTACCTTACAATTTCAAATCTACAGAATCAATATATTACAGTCATACACAAGCAAAACGCTACCAAACATAAGAATTTCAGTCTTACAAAAGACAACTTTATTCTACAACATAAGTACAAATTTGCTATTGTCAAGTCTCTATCCATATTAGAAAGCGACAGTGTTTCTGTTTTGGCGACGAAACCGCATAAGTTGGTATACGTTATGTTACTATTTACAATTCTTCAAGTATAGATAATTCCACCTGACAAATTTAACGAGCACACCTTTACTTGCAACATAACCAAGCATAACATAACCATTTGTTGCTGATACCTAAATTACACTCCGGTGTTACATAATTTTCTAATAACCTAAAATATTTCCTGTTCGCCCCGGTGCCTTTCTTAGTGAAAAATTACAGAGCAGCTTCAAGAAAATATGTCCCCGTTGAAGACTAAGCCACTCGAATTTAAAGTTACTGAATACAAAATGAACATTTTCACTCACAGCAACTGAAGTTATCAAAAGCAAGACGGCTCTTTGATTGGGGAAAAGAGCATATAAATGCAACTAACAAGCCTAATTTGAGAATTTCTTCCAATCTAATCTTTACATGACAATGATTAAACAAATAATGCAATAGCTATCAAGGATAGCTCTACTGTATATCCACCTCGCAGTCCACCCAACAGCAACCGTTACCAAAGAAGACTGAAATGGCAAAAGATGTCTTGCGTGTGTTAATATAGAAAGAACTACTAAGTATTTAATGTTTACACCTGCACTTCGTCATCGTTCTGCATAAAATATGCCATGTATTAATTAGCATTTTCTAAGAGAGAACATATAAGCCTTGTGTCTTTTGGTATCTTCTCGTGAGAAGCGGCATAATTCCGATGAAGAGTCAGATCTGCCTTCGCGTAAACTACACAGCAGAGATTTTCTACAACCTTCGTCGCACTTTGATATCACATGCTGTTTCACGTAGTTTCTACAGAAGAGAAAACAAGGTAAACAATCAGCTTTACAACCTAAAGCAATTCCTAGGTATTGGTGTTCATAAAGTTCATTTCAGCACAAGTCGATTGCGTAACAAAATACAGCAGCTAAACTTCTAACTTTTTTCTAAATTTACGCATTCATTCTGAATAAATAAATTACTTTATATTTTAATTTGATTT
This sequence comes from Chironex yamaguchii, assembly GCA_024741275.1. Lineage (NCBI taxonomy): Eukaryota > Metazoa > Cnidaria > Cubozoa > Chirodropida > Chirodropidae > Chironex > Chironex yamaguchii. The sequence continues at coordinate 24,832 of JANTCA010006741.1, forward strand.
TACAAGAAACTACTTTTTCCTTCCTTTTGCATTTTTCACAATATTGCACTTTTATCACAATTTTAGAGAAACATGATACAAGAATACACGGATCACGATAATGAATCAAAGTGAGCCAGCTAATTGTAAGTTATGCAAATCATATATTTTGTTTACAGTATTTGTTCCATTTTGCAGTTTACAGTCACAGCGCAGTAAATAAGTTATATATAACTCTGCTCCTTTCGTCGTTAGAATATTTTAAAGTATGCCACTACTCCAAAATCTCCTTACATTGCATCTGTTTACATAACCGTACGCCAACCTCGAAAACGGTTGACAGAAAGGCAAGTGGGGCATGAACAGTACCCTACTACCATTTGAAGGAATACCCCATGAATAAAGTTTGTGACCGGGAATGACACAGTTATGAAACAGTGAAGTACTTAGGTAAGTAGGTAGGTAAATAAGCGGGTCGGTGGGTAGGTATTAGGTTAGTTACATGGGTAGAAAAGTAGAAAGGCAGATTTGTAAGCAAGTGTGTAGGGAAGGAGAGTACGTATGCAAGTAGGTTACGTAGGGTGTGCTAGGTACGTAGGTTTAGTACCTTTGTTGGTAGGTACGTGCGTACGTATTAGGTTGGTTACATAGGTAGAAAAGTAGATAGGCAGATTTGTAAGCAAGTGTGTTGGTACATAGTTAAGGTACGTAAGTAGGTTGGTTGGTAGGTTAGGATAAGCAAGTAACTACGTAGGTTGGTAGATTAGTAACAGGAACAGCAACGTATGAAATGGAGGAAAACAAAAACGACTACCATACCACATTAACAAACAAACAGTAGCGTACCTATAGAATGTTTGAAAAAGAGTGTCATCCTTTTCCATTCTAGTGATGAGATTATTCCAGTCTTTTGGCAACAATGACGGCATTTTGTACGCATCCTACGTTACAAAAGTACATTGTTTACACGAAAAGTTCGTTACAAAGAGCCTGTGGGAGATCCCAGCAGTTGACGCTATTAAATGTGATGTAGATGCCCCATCACACAGACAGACAGACAAACATAAATAAATAGATATAAAATAAAAAGAAATACATAAAGAAATAAATACATAAATAGATAAATAGATAAAAAAGAAAGAGATAGATTAGACAGATAGACGAATGAAAAGGCAGGCAGGGAGACAAAGACAGGTAAATAGACGGACAGATAGAAAAGTCTTTAAAACGTATCGTTTTGAAAAGCTGACTGATAGGTAAGCAGGTAGATAGGCAATTTCGAAAGTAGGTATGTAGGTAAGCAGGTAGGCAAGTGAAATAAGATAAGAGGCATAAAGTAAGAAACTAGGTCGAGTGGTTGTAATATTTAGTGCAGAAAAACGCAAAATAATTCAAATGGGGAAGCATTATCATAATGACAATATTTAAATGATCAAAAACTAACTTACTTTCGCATTGTATTCATATTCCCACTCAGCTACTCCAAGTTTGTTGGCTTTTTTCAAGTCTATGATGTACGTTTCATGATTAAGAACCACCTGACGCAAAATAAAACACATTTGCTTAATAAACGGACAAGTTAAACATCACATTCCAACACGTACTATATACACAATTGACACCTTCAACACGATTATACTAACTTGTTAACGGCAACCTAGCAAACAGTCAATTGTCTGCACTACCACACGACTTTATCGCAATGTAATATTCACAGCAATTGCCCTGTAACACGTTTACGTGGCAACAATATGTAATAGCTAAAATGGATCTGATGTGCTATTCATAAAATAAGTGGCGGGCTTTTATACGCCATCACGTAAATTTCAGGGTCAAATTTTTAGAAATGCATCGATTCGTTTGTATGTACTTATCAAAAATGGTCTTCAACAATGTTCGTATCATCTAAATACATGCTCACCAAACCTAAAACAAACAAAAAATGTCCCAGCAACATGCCCACCAACAGAGGCCTTTACTTCGCTCATAAGGCCTAGGATTATAAGGATTTTACATACTTGCATAGAAAGAGCAATTGACGTACCCTTGAACTATTCGAATATTCGCCATCAATTTCGTAGATTCGAAATCCAGGATTCAATTCCGTAAAAGGTGTGACACTGGGACCAATGTATGCGATGCTAAAAGCGAGACAGGAAAATGGATTAAACTTGATTCTCTCTAAACCTTCACATCAATTAATCCTGAAGATAAGTAATTAAATGTTAATTAATATCTAGGCAAAGCAATACTTAAGAGTTACTTCGAGTCCCAGACTTGCTCTCTGTGCAGTGCTTTTTCTGACCCTCAAGAACAAAGTATCTTCTTCTGCATGGCTGTGAATTATCGAGAACAATAATTTTGACAAATTAAACAAGTTCTCATATTTGCTTGTTTGTATCTCACAGATTTTATCCATAATTAGACGATACCATCCTACATCCTATATGCATTCATACTACACGTTTGCAAAACAGAACATCTACTTTCATTGATGCATCATCCAAAGCATTTTTACCAAAATCCATTATGCATCCAGTGCAGTTGTAATAATGAAATTACTGTAGTGTATGCCTAGGTGTAAACGGATCATATCATACGTTGGTTTTGTGTAGACGAACATACTGTATTGCTGTATTAGTGCAATGTAGTGGTGTTGTGTAGCGTAGTCCAGTGAAGGGCAGTGCAGTGTAGCACAAAGTAATCAAGTGTAGTACATCGTAGTGTGGTGTAGGGTAGTGTTTTTCAGTGCAGTTTGGGACGATGCCGTTAGTGTTTAAAGTTACAGTGTAGTTGCAAGGTGATGTAGTTTTGGAGTAAAGTGTAGTGTAATGTAGTGTTGTGTAGTGTAGTGCAGCGGTCAGGTTTAGCAAAATGGTGTAGTTTAGAGTTGTGTTTGGGGTAGTGTAGATTACTATAATTTTACACAATAGTCTTTACACAATAAGGAGGCGTAGTCCGGTGTCTTACTTCATAACTCTGTCAGCTTCAGTGACACAGTAAAAAGAAGAAAAGAGCAGTCCAACT
>JANTCA010006752.1:0-29374 GCA_024741275.1 Chironex yamaguchii
TGACTTTAGAATTAATCTTAACCTTCGTTTATATTCCTTTACTGTCCCGTCTTTCATCTCCTGTTCTTTAATCTTATTATTATTATTATTATTAAACAGGCAATAACATAGGTCAAAGATCGGGGTTGAATAACTAAGAGTCTTTGGCAGACTGTTTAATTGTTAGCTCTGGCTCAAAAGGTGTAGTCGTGATAACGAGCGTCATGAAATTATGTCCCACCATAATTTTATCTCCCGGATAAAATTTTAGGGCTTTTTCTATTAAATTTCATCCCCCCGGATAAAATCTAACGTAACATTTGTTTGTCACTTGTTATAATATCTTCAGTAATTTCTCTTTGGCACCTGCCCTTGCAAATACAATTCACGTACAGAGTGATTACATAAAACCTTTCGTAAAACGTTTGGTTTCTTTTACATTATGACATGATAATCTAGGTGCAAACAAAAAGTAGGATATTATTTCACGGTTAGGGATAAAATTTCATGCAAAGTGGGAATATAAAATTTCACGGACAAATTCCAAGAAATTTTAATCAGATAATGAAATCTCATTGGGGATGAAACATGGGGGATGACACCGAGTGCGAGGTGCTAGTGTTGAGAATAGCAACTTTACATGTCAATGGAAACGTGCTAGTAAAGCAGTACTAATGAATAGTAGTACTTCTAATGGACACCTGAGGAGTTTAATATTTCCAAATTTTATTGAGGTCGTCTGCATGAATTGGGTCTTTAACAGACTAGAGTGTTTTATGAAAAAGCGACCTCTAAAGAGCCGTGGGTTTTACTGTTGATCGCATTGCGATGTAGGTATTGACTAATTTAACAAAAGAGGCTGTTTATTAAAACATGGATAAGTGGGATTAAACTACACTAAGAGAAGAACAACTAGTTAATGATATTTATCTCTTTCTATGATTATGTTGTTTACTGTGTCTACAAGAGCTCAACAATGATATCTTGATGAGAATTTTATGGCAACAATTTGCCGCTTGTTTAAAGTAGGCGTTTCCGTTACTGGAGCGCTTATTCGAAGGAGGCACTAATTATGGAGGGCTTATTTAAGGGGAGGACTATTTATTTTTAACCATCGTATGTGGATTTGTATTTAAAGAGGTCTTTATTCGAAGTGAGACAGTAGCTTAGAATGTGTTGTGATTTTCATACTGGATAAGAAATACTCTTTACATGGAACAAATATTAATCCACATCAAGACGCTCTACCGATGAATATGAAAGTCGATCCTTTTGTAATAAAATGTTAAACTTATGTTTGCATGATTTTTGGTTCATGTAACCTTTGCTACCTGATACGGAAACTGAGAGATTTATTTGGAAACTTTTCCAGGTCTCTATATCTTGTCCTGTGCAAAGAGGGTCAATCCTCAATATATTTCAATCACTATGCTGTGGCTTGCTGTGGCTGATTTTGGAAACGATTCCTCTGAGCCTCATATTTAATCCGGCATATTTTGCCAGGAAGATCTTAAGGCTACCAAACAAAGTATAAGAGAGGACCGTGATTGCTGGCAACCATCCGTCGATCAACTGTGCTATGGTGGTCTATGAGGAAACCTAAGATCCCATAGCTCCACCGGTAGGCGTTGATGTAAGTAAGGTGGTTCCCGTCCTCTCTTACAGTGTGACCATAGCAAGTGAATATAAGCAACACTATCAAGCAGGCACCATTTCTGCAATGTTTCGGAATCCACTTTGTAGAAATTTTCACTAATTTAACGATGGCGTCAATTAGACGTTAACCCCTGTTTCAAGAACCATGAGCATGATTTCCCAGATGATTTCAAACTTACCAATTATCAGAGGAGCTAGACATAGATTGGAAATTTAAGTCAAATGCAAACAATTTGGACAAAAGAAAGCTAGAGATTATTAGGATCACTTAAAAAGCATTAGAAAGACTGAGACTTATCTTTTAGTTTTAAAGGTTAATTTGTCTATCTCCGTTTTTTTGCAAACGAAGGAAGAAGAAGAGAAGAACGAGAAGAGAGGAAGGGAAAAACGAGGGGAAAAAAGTAAGGGAAGAACGAGAGGAGAAGAAGGGAAGAACGAAAGGAGAAGAAGTTAGGAACGAGAGGAGAAGAAGGGAAGAACGAGAGGAGAAGTAGGGAAGAACAAGAGGAGAAGAAGGGAAGAACGAGAGGAGAAGTAGAGAAGAACGAGAGGAGAAGAAGGGAAGGACGAGGGGAAAGGTAAGGGAAGAACGAGAGGACATGAAGGGAAGAACGAGAAAAGAAGTACGGAAGAACAAGAGTAGAAGAAGGGAAGAACGAGAGGAGAAGGGAAGAGCGAGAGGAGAAGAGGGGAAGAACGAGAGGAGAAGAAGGGAAGAACAAGAGGAGAAGAGGGGAAGAACGAGAGGAGAAGAAGGGAAGAACGAGAAAAGAAGTACGGAAGAACAAGAGGAGAAGAAGGGAAGAACGAGAGGAGAAGAAGGGAAGAACGATGGGAGAACAAGGAGAGGTGACACTTTTTTCTGGAGAGGACGGGGGCTACAAGGGAACTATAGACAATGGGACAGCAAAACGATAGAAATATTTAAATGAGTAAAAAAAAGTCTGAGAAGTGTAATTTGTAGATTTGAAAAAGAATCTCCTGATTGAAATATGTGTTTTGTTGCCTTGTCTACTTTACGAAGAGTGATATTTTGAAAAGTTTGATTTAGTGCAAGCAAAAGGTGTCCGTTTGATAAAGCAGCCGATTTGCAAGTGTCCAACTACATAATGGCAGTTTATACTGACTACCCCATCGATGTAAAAATGTATTTGCTAGGATGTCTCCTGTGTGTCTCTGTTCTTAATTATTATTTAAACTAATGATAATTCCATTCTTATTTTTGTATTTCTTTATCTAAGGGTGATCGCTCGATTCTGTAAGAAATGAAGAAGAGAATGATCCATACGCGAATATTGTTGTCTACAAGGTCTTAGCCCTGCGACAGAATTAGAGGTAGGTAAGTTGTCGCGAGCTGGGAGACTATCTTTAGGTTATCAAGACAAAGCTTACCTATGTTAAACTTCCAAAAGGACCTTCTATTTACATTTTTTGTACAAAAACAGAATTTTTTTCCCCGAAGAAGTAGAAGATAAGAAGGACGAGAGAAGAGGATTGTTAAGTAAAGACTATAATTACGCATAGTAGCATTGCTTAAGAGCACTGTTTGTTATCTTTGTTAGTTAGGGCTCGTTCATTTATAATCTGTATTTCGACTGGTGTTATAACAACAATTTATTGGATTGTATATTTTAGGTTAAAGGACGATTAGAGCGTGCATAGAAACAGCCTTATTTTTTCCTTCGGCTTACAGTAGACACAAGACACTGGAGCATTCTGTCAGTCATAGTGATATGAAAATAGGTCGTAAGTCTAAGGTGAAAAATTTCTTACTTTACCGCCCTTTAGAAAAAGAGCGATCCATCTGCAAATTTCCCAGCTACAAGGCCCTATAATGTGACATTCTTATCCTGTTGCTAGGTAAAGCCTTGTAAGTCAAAATTTCGCGGCTGGATCGTTTTTGTCTTCAAGAGTGGGATCAGAGTACGATTTTCCCAGCTACAAGGCCTTTGTAACATCTGTACCCTGTCGGTAGCAATGACCTTGTATTACTGGTTATATAGTATTTCTGTAGGACTTCATGATCATGAATCTTTTATGATGAACGACACAATTAAGCAAATAAAGAGAGAGATAAGGCATGTTTATAAGAAATAAAGTACATGATATAGTTGGAGACAAAACATGTTTTGAAATATACTGAGTCATGATCAAATTGACCGTATTTTATTCCTATTTCATTTTAAAGAGCCAGATTTTATTTCATTTTGTCTTTAAGAGCCGGATTTTGTTTCTATTTTGTTTTTAAAATGTGTTGGTATTTTTTGGCTCCCATGTTATATCAGGAAAGTCGACAACAAGTATTGCACGACGTCAAAGATTTGGTCTCATAAAAAATCTCTGTTAGTAAATTCAATCATTTTGTTTTTCAATTTGATAATATCTTTGCTTCATTTAAAAATAAGTATAAAAAGTTGTAGTAGTCATTTTTCAAGGTTAATGATTGGAATCAACGACAACTTTGGCTTCGAATAAGATATAGAGTTATCATTTTGCTGCCATATTGGAAGGATAACCAGCCAAGAATGAGCTTCAAGCCAGACATTTTAAATTGTAGATTACACCCCTTGTATGTCGTGCTCAACCACTCAAATTCACGTACAAAATATCCATCTAAGAGGCCAAATTTTGGTTTGCAAAATCATTTTGCTTTCGAAAAAAATGCACTCGCTAACCTTACTTAGTAAAGTGTTTACATTAATTGGATGTTAGGAAGGAAAGGCTTCTGGTTAATGGAAAAGAATGTATTCTTAATTAACTCTTAATGAGAGCATGTTACAGTTATGTGACTTATGAGTTGTATGCTTTGATTAGTGCAGAAATGAGAGGGAAATTATTAAAATTTGAGAAACAAACCATATTTCCAGGGTGGAGACCGAATCCACGACCTTATAGTTTTCGGAAAGAATGCTCTGAGTACTGAGTTACCGGAATTTAGGCTGTCTTGATGTGATGAGTGCGTCACTACAAGCTCTCACATGCGACCTTATTATCGTCTGAGTTTCGGTAAGCCTGCGCAGTAGAAGTTACAAATAATGTGCGGTACTTATGGTTGACTTTTATTGCATAGTAGGTACAAGACTGCCTTTCTTCAGGTTGGTCGTCTTTGACAAGTAACAACTTAGAAACAAATGTGACATCCAGGATGGGAAACAAATCCACGACCTGCTGCTATCTGGGCAGAATGCTCTGAGTACTGAGCTACCGAGACGTTGTCTCTAATAGATGAATCGGGAATGTTACAATTTGGTGATTGCTTAACCTCAAAATTCCTTACTTTTAAGATTACAACGACTTTTTCTTCCACATAACGAAAGGTGAATTTGAACCGTGATCTTTACATTAAAGACTATTGGAACTAAACTTAGTTGCGTTTCACCACTCCACCGAAGGCGCAAAATGAGAAGGGAGTTGTCACTTAAAGAACACTTATCAAGGCGTATAACCATTGTTTGAACAGTCAGGCTGAACAGTCACTTTTTTAAACATAGAAAAGACCTGCCCTAAGTAGAATTTCCAGCATCCCAGTAACACTTGCGAAATCAAATGTTAATTGTTTTGTAAAACAATCCAAATGTACTTTGATAAATCCATGAGTTTACAGTTAATCGCACTAAAGAGTCTAAAAATCAAGGGTTTTCGTACAAATTATTTTGATCAAAAGTGCAAAGGTTGTCTCATTACTCAACTGGTTCCATGTCTTGCAATGGTGGGGCAGGAACGACCGTTGGTGCACTGTGGTATAAGATTTTAGAACTTCAAGGGCACAAACGTTGAGCACCTTATTACGATGGGTAGCCTACCGGACCCGGAGGAATACCAGGCAAATCGACCATCGTCAATCATTCGGTAGAGTTGGCTTACGCTCGACACGTCTTGGCACAACCATAGCATATTAAGCTTGTGGCAGAAGTCAGGGAAGAGACGTACAGCTCTGGTTTGTATACGGTCAAGGAGGTACAGTTGACTATGCGGATTGTTTACAAGACGGGGCAGCTGTATTATAGAACGGGGAGAATTGTGGTAGCATCGACGTGCTTTTGTGATTCCTGGGATAGAAAGAAGGTTTCCTTCTCTGTATACCCAGAAGACATCCAGCAGTGAATGCTTTGGTCTTGATATGATCTTCGACTTGACCGTCGTTGTCAACATTCATTCCCAGGACCTTTATGGCTGGTCCCGTCGTGACCACCACGTTCTTCATGTACAGCGGTAGATTTTCCAATAGTACCTCTCGTTCCTTTGAACTTGTCATACAGAGCTTGCGTTTTATGCCCATGCAAACCTATTCAATAGAAAAAATTCTTTTCATAACTTTTGTGTAGCTATTTCCCATTTGCTAAGCTAGTCTTGGACTAAAAGAACGAGTAGAAATCTTAAAGTGGCCCTCATTATGGTTATTTCAAATCAGAAAAGCAGTCCTTGTTTTCACGGAAAACTTGTCGTGTTTTTGAATTCAAATATTGATACTCATATAAGCAAGGTCAACAAAGCCAACCAACTTATGTGTTTTCAAATAAGATGTTTCATTAAATATTGAGCTACTACGTGACCTTATTAATATGATCTCATTATCTTAAAGTGGTTTTTGTAACTTCCCTGATTCTATTTTGATGTGGAAAGCACGTTTTAGGTCCAGGATTGATAAGTTTAATTAACTTTAAAATTAAGGAAGTTATAGTTTATTTCTTCAAAGTTTTCAAACACTTTCACTTACGCTTTGGAAATGCCTTAAGTAGAGATTAAGTTCTAATTTGAAACTTTGAAACTTAGTTCTGCCGAAGTTATGTTTTTGCCGGCATTTAATTGTTTTTTTGTCCGTCTCTGCGTCTGTTAGCAATATAGCACAGAGAGTTACGGACGGATTTTTTCAAGTAATATCCAAAATGGGTCCGTGGAAAAGAGTAAAAATTTTATGGATGCTCCGGACCACACATTGGATTTAGAGGTTGTTACAATGATCCTCGATATTTTAGGGATAGGATTGTTTATAATGTCCCCGTATTTCACTAAAAATTGATCTAGGTGATTGCTGAAAAAATACAGGATAAGTTGCTAATGGTTTCTAAAAGATGATAAATATTTATCCGTACGCTAGTTAAATATCCTGTGAATCCTGTGAATATCTTCAAGGTCATTAAGTTGAAGCTAGTCTTATCCGTTAACATGAATTTGTGTCACACCAAAAGAGCACAAGAGAATCAATTTTTATACCACGAAATTTGCGTAGTAGTACCTACTTCTATTCAGTAAGTGTCATTTTTGAAGAAGCGAGGCATCGACATTGCTGCACTGAAAAACTACCGGGTTTTGGTCTTAACTCTAAAGAAATGTTCCTTGACCAAGAGTTTCGAATTATTGTTAGTAATGTTATTCCATTTTTGTACTAATTTCGTGGACCATCTATTTGGCAAAGAATACCTCACGGTTTCATTGACAATCAATTTCAGAGTCAATACCCCGCAGTCTGATGGACCATCACTTTTACAGTGAATTCCCCGCAGTCTAATGGAATATCAATTTTACCGTGAATACCACACAGACGCCTAGTGTGATATTCAGTTATCGATACCGTCAACGTTTGTTGGCTTGCGCTAAGTAGGTACAAGCAACGGAAATTGGGAACTAAAAATGAAATTTGATTTCTCCGAAGATGTTCCGTGATTTGAGCTAAGAGGCGGTGGGAGTCGAATACCTTTTGGCCATTCAAAGATACGTTTGCACTGGTTCTTTCTTACGATTTGCTACCACTACATCCAAGTATGAAGAGTCAACCCTGACTGTCACTCCTGCAGCTGGCGGTTTGTCGAATCATAAATTCGTCTACGGCTTGCCTGCGTCGTTGTCAAAAAAATTTGTAAAAGGCAACATATCCTTGATCACTCTTGCAGTCGCTACATTAACGTACGGTCCCATATACCTAGAGATCGTGCTCTACGTATGACCTGAATTAAAAATTTACTCCGCGAGTGGGTTTTTTTTACAACACGCATCGTTGTGGTCTCGTTTTCGTATCATTACAGTAACCTCATTCTGGCTCCGATAATAATTGACAAATTTAACAATTCGTTAATCTTTTTTTATTCTAAATTCAGTTCCTACTTATTTGTACAGAGTGAAGTTTCAGCCAAAGGTACCATTTTTCAAACTGCCCTACTTATGAAAGAAAAATGGGATTTGGAGTGAAGAGTTTGGGCTTTGCTGTCGATTAGAATAATTTGCTTGTGGTATATCCAACAAGCACAAAGAAGCTGGCAAAGTACCTGTTATACATGAACTGGTCAAAAGAAATTGGCTGGGAAGGATTAAACAGCTGAAAGACATTGTCATATCACAACAGGCAATCAAGTTACACGTTGGGTCACCTAGTGCTTACTTTGTGTGATCCTACCCTGAACATAATCCAGAGTAAACTTACGTGGTGCTAATTCTAAACCAATACAGTATAACATATTTACTTTTATGGCCCCTTTGAAAAAAAGGAACGATACTTAGTGAATCTTAGCCACAGAGATACCTAGATTGTATAGAAAGATTACTAAAACCAAGTAAGTATAGAGAAAAACTACGACGGGTCATGCTAAAGACTTGGTGCATAATGCTTCCCTGATTAGCATTTCCCACTTACGTGATACAATATGGAAGTTAAACACACAATATTGCCAGTCAGCCAGCTTCCTACTTTGACATTTAGTCTTCTTGCACAGCTGTGTGTTGGCATACGTCGTCCTATACAACAAAATGATGTTGGAAGTAACTTTGACTTTGATAACTGGTTTGCTCATGGCAGTCGAACGAATAACATGTCGAAAATACGATCCAAGGCCTTTAGCCTATGGTCAAATTAAATGACAAATATCTGTAAAATGATGACCGAATATCGGGCTAAATAAGGACAGAATATCTAGCAAATTGAGGACGGAACATTCTTTAATTTGAGGACTGAATATTCGGTATAATAACTGGCTGAATATTTGTACAAGTAAAATCTTTCATTTGGACAGGCCTAGCTTGTCCGTAGTTACGTCACTTCAAGCGAGATGTGTGGCCTTAGTAGTAGAACACGTCCTCTGTGCCAATAAGAGGTAAGAAACATGAAAGAATTTTTACTATGATCCCTTAATCTAGTAAGTCCCCCACATATTGGGTGTTTGAACCCACAACTGGCTTATGTTACTTCCTGGCGTATAACTCATTTTTGCTTGTTATCAACATTCTATTTGGCATATTAATGTGAATCATAATCAATGTCCTTTAACAAACGAATACTTCGACTGCTTTTCTGTCGCATGGATAAGACACCGTTTACACGATGTCGGTAGGATTTGACATCGGCATGAAGTCGTGCTGGCATGTGCCAATTTGTGACGTGTTTCGAACCTATTTACACGTTACACCGCAGCAGTGGCTTAGCGGTAGAGTGCTCGCTTTGCGCGTGGATGGTTGTGGATTCAAATACACGACTGTAGGTCATACCAAACACTTAAAAATGATACATAATGCTTCCCAACTTAGCACTCAGCACTAATGGAATAGATTATGGAAGTTAAACACACAGTGCTACCAGTGGGCCAGCCCCCTACTGTAGCATGTACTTTGCTTGAAAAGCTGTGTGGGCCAAAGGCAAAGGAAATGGAGATGGGTGCCACCCCAAACACCAAAAAAGGTGTAGGAAGGAATTTAACCTTCTTTTTAGCTTACACCACACCGGGACGATAACACGTCACTCTGGCAAGACAATAGTGTGACGTCACATGACTTTTACTGTGCACTTGTTTTATTGTTGTTTTCAGGTGTATTGCGAAAGCGACATAAAAGGATGCCGTCAACATGCCGATATTACCGTTGAAACGATGTCGTTATAACACCGGCACGAACATGTGCCCGTATGGCTACCGACATAGTTTTATTCCAAATGCACACCTCCTCATGTCAGCATAGTGTCGACATCGTCTAAACGGCTGGCCTAGAAACAAAAGATATCATGCCAGTATAAAGACAAAGGGGCAGTGCTTTGCAAGAGGGTACCTTCTGCATTATGGTCACCATCATCGACATATTAACGTAACCATCATAATAATGATAATATTGTTGACCCCAGAAGGAGTAATGAAACATTGACAGGAACTTCCAGTTATTACAAGAAAAATCAGCCGCAGGAAAATGAGAAAATTTCGTCACCTTACCAACTGCTTTCCTTTTTGCAAAATAACAGCGGAAGCCATGTGTTGTAATGTTTTGGCTTGTTTTCATGATTTGAACAAAACATTAGTCAAAAATGAATATTGCCACGATTGAACAAATACCTTTTGGGGCCAGGTCACGAATGGACTAAAAAGTTTAAGTTTTGCCGCAAAAGGCAATGCTTTTTACCCCCTTGCTCACCCTAATAAAAGGCAGCATGAGCGCTTACCCCCTCTCCGTCATCTCCGGTTTTCCTGTTGACCGTAGTGCTTTAGGGACAAAAATTGTACTTACACCCCTCTCAGGAATAAGAACATTTTAACTAATGTACAAATTAACATGAGACATCAAACTTCAGCAATGTCACTAAATCCATCGTTAGTACCCTATCGATTGTGACATGGTTACTTTTAAAACCTAACCATAAAAGCCCGCCAGGCTCAAGGTGTCATATGTATTTATATATGAGAACTATGAAGCTTTAAAAGATCTACCATTAATTATTTACGAGTCACCATTTTCTGTTTACTTTATAATGATAAAGTATTGTGTTTGAAAGCAATTCGTCACAGCTTTGACGTATGACTACTATCTAATGAAAGTGATAAACAGCTCTCAAAGCTTTAACAAGTTGCTCGAGGTGGTACATGATGAGCGTGGACTATTGATACTGTAGAGCATTTCACTTTTTCCTTGTGCCAGCCACGCAGGAACAGAAAGTACGCTTCACTCAACTGCCTTACCCTAAGAAGACAAACTGGATCATCGCACTGGCAGTAACATTTGTTGATTTCATTCTTAAGGTCACGGATAAAACACACAAATGCCAGGGTCAGTAAAAAGTCACATTTACATTTCATCTCTCGTAGATGGAAACATATGCGAAGTAGGGAGGTTGAGTTGCTGATGGATGATGTGGAGGACACAATTTCAGTTTCAAAACACCTGCAAACATTCTAATTCGAAACATACAATTTAACTTCGACCACGCAAATTCTCTGGAACGTCTCAGCTTGCAATTGTTTCAACATAGACTTAGAGAAATCATTTTATATATATATTGTATATATATATTATATATATATGTATTCTGATGCAGATAAAACCGAAACGTCAATGAATTGGTGTATTTTTTGAGTTTTATACATACATATAAATATATACTACTCCACCCCCACCCCCACCGCCCCAAAACCCCTTATAAGTCAACTCTTCGAAAAAGTATGAGGAATAACTAGTAAATTTTAGATAAATAAAATCTACTTGCCGTCTCTGGTCATTCTCTTGTGTATTGGTAAAATCTGTTTTCTACTAGGCGACTGTTTTTGCGCGAAGTGATTTGTTGCGAGCAAACGCATGCGTCCTTGAATAGTGACGCATGAGCTCATTCGTGGTGACTTCGCAGCAGCGAAAAAGTGAGCTCGAACGACTAAACTTTTTCGCGACGACAAAAGGTGCAAGCCAATTGGATTTGTGGAAGAGTGTCATGCGACATCCATGACCCAAACTCGCGCCTACAATTTCAGCAGAAAAAAACAGCAGAAAGGAGAAACATGATCGAAGAAAGTTTGCTCTTATATGATATCAAAACAATTATTAATATTTTATACTTTAAGAGTACAAACGTTTTGAGTTACCTTAGAAAATCAACGCTTCACATTGCAAGGTTCTCGTCCTTATTATCGTGGTACGAAAACTTGTTCACCTAGAAAGAATATTCTGCATCACGCAGTCTGATTTCTTTGACAAAATGATCTTCGTGGACCTTCCTTATCTAAAATCTTTGTCTATACTTTGTAACTGTCCTTCGCGTCTTCCCAGCAACAGAATTATTCTCTAATAATCAGATTTTAGCAGCAGTAGATACCTAGTATTTACAGCAGCCATCTTCCAACCAGGTAATGAACAAATTTGCGCGTAACAGGACAACACAACAAAGATACCTGGAGTTTCTGTGGAAAAAGAAGAAGCTCTCGATCAAATGTTCTTGCCGCGAAAATACCACTTTGCGCTAATAAATTCGCCCAGTGGGAAACCGTGCTTAAGCGTTTCTGTGTCGTTGTTTATCATAGCTAATTATGCCTTATTAACTCCAAAACATTTCTGAGCGCTTAGCTCTATCGATATTTTTGACCAACCCCTTAAATAGCTCCTTAACAAATAAATTTCGGATTCTTTTCAAGCCTCATAGACTGCCTTTCTCGTAAGCAGGGATCCTGGGCCTCTTTAAGTGTACCCCGGACTCAAAATGCTTACACTTTATTCTCTCTGCATGGACTTCCGTTAATCTTCTCTCGCCTATGCTATTATGTTTGTGGTGACGCGGATTTCAACTTGCACCTTTGGCTGTGTGATTGTCGTCTTATCCACTCTACCACGGAAGCTCTTATTAGAACCTAATAGCAGTAATCTACCATTTTTACAAGACGGGTTCGTATGTTCATACATCATAGAGAGTAGCACACTAGAGACGATTGAAAAGATGGTAGGTGACATCTGTCAACATCGCAATACTTGTTTGTTTCTTTTTAACTGTGTCTCTCGTCACAAGGTCAAATGACCCCTATCAAGCGAAGAGCTTTATTAATAAGAAAAGAAAAAACGCTGGATTAGAAGGATTGATCAAGATCAGGCTTATTCACAAATTTGAAACTAAGAAGATCATATGCAAGAGGAAAGCATTTAGCAGGCAATGAGATCCATAAGTTTGAGAGGAGAAGTCATTTCAAGACAACTTCTCAGTAGTCGGAAGCATTTGGAAAGTGTTTGAAAATATAGGAATTATGGCAGAAGCTTAGACAACTTCTACAACAGCACGTCAGTTATCGACAAGCTGTTGTGATTCACACCTGAAAGGAAATTTAACCACGCCATTCATTCAAAAAATCTGTATTTGGCAATTTCTTTCCTCTTTTTCGTTTTTTCTTTTTTGTTGTGACTTTTTATTACATAACTTTATTGTTGAGATCCACTCGTAAGAGGCGAGAAATTTTTCTTCTAGAATTCCCATGTCCTTTGTCACTTTACTAAAGAACAATATATACTACTCAACATTCCATGCTTGTACTTGGACATTTCTATAAAAGGACAAAACCTCTTTACTGCACATAGACGTTATGACAATTTATTATCGATACTCAATCCAGGAAGCATAGGTTTGTAAAAAAGAATAAGCCAAACAATATAACCTTGAATCATTCGCTTCCTATTGACAGTCGTTTCCTTAACAGAATAAGCCAAAAAATATCAGATTTAGTCCTACGCTTCTTATTTGCTAAAGCTCACAAAACAGAATAGATCATAAAATACAACCTTGAGCCATTCTCTTGCCGTTGGCAGTCGTTTCTTTAACAGAATAAGCCAAAAAATATCAGATTTAGTCCTACGCTTCTTATTTGCTAAAGCTCACAAAACAGAATAGATCATAAAATACAACCTTGAGCCATTCTCTTGCCGTTGACAGTCGTTTCTTTAACAGAATAAGCCAAAAAATATCAGATTTAGTCCTACGCTTCTTATTTGCTAAAGCACACAAAACAGAATAGATCATAAAATACAACCTTGAGCCATTCTCTTGTCATTGACAGTCGTTTCTTTAACAGAATAAGCCAAAAAATATCAGATTTAGTCCTACGCTTCTTTTTTGCTAAAGCTTGCAAAACAGAATAGGACATAAAATACAACTGAGTCATTCTCTTGCCGTTGACAGTCGTTTCTTTAACAGAATAAGCCAAAAAATATCAGATTTAGTCCTACGCTTCTTATTTGCTAAAGCTTACAAAGCAGAATAGGACATAAAATACAACTTTGAGTCATTCTCTTGCCGTTGACAGTCGTTTCTTTAACAGAATAAGCCAAAAAATATCAGATTTAGTCCTACGCTTAATATTTGCTAAAGCTCACAAAACAGAATAGATCATAAAATACAACCTTGAGCCATTCTCTTGCCGTTGACAGTCGTTTCTTTAACAGAATAAGCCATAAAATGTCAGATTGAGTTTATTAAAATGCAGTGAAGATGCTTGTAGATGCGCATGCGCAGTACAAAATGGGTGGCTTAGCACGCAAAGTATTGCCACACATACCCAAAGAACTTGGGCGTCTCCAGATGAGGGATGATTTGTAATTATTGATTTAGATTCTCTCTAAACATAAGCACATATTTAGAAATATGTTTAGGATTGGTCACTTTGCCTGCAATGTACAATTTAATTGGTTCGTTGTAAAAAATAATAGTTAACTGTTCATTTAAATAACCTTGATTTATGGTTGGAAATTTAGTAGAGCAGAGACAAGTGGAGAAAGAAGGAGGGGGATTTGAGCCATTCTCCTTAGATCTTGCTCCTTGTTTGCCGTGGGTCTAGCTGACACTGCACTCTACCTGTCTAAACTTGACTACAATAAGCATATCTTCATATCTTCGAGGTCTCTCCGAGCAAGGCAGGCATTACGTTTGAACTTCAGAATTTCACGTATATATATAGAAACGAGTTTAATAAGACAGAAAAAACCTGATTGCATTTATATTAAATCTTTAGGGATGTTTTCAGCGCAATGTCTCAGATTTTCACGCGATAAATAGTTTAGATAGAAAATGAGTTCCTTAGCGACATTGAAGGAGGAAGAAGTAAAATGATTGTCAGGGGACAGTGACTGAACAGGTTGATAACAAAAGACATGGCTTTGGACTTTTTACATTGCACGTAGAAGAAATGTAAGCTCCTTATGCGGCATTGATGCACACGGCATTAGAGAACTTGATACATAAGAGGAGTGGACAATTATTGATATGACCCTCAGAGCTTAGATGCAGAAACTCATCTAGAGTTTGTGCTACGTGCACCATAGACGAGCATCTTCATGTAACCAGTGATATCAATGTTTCCCGTCGTCGTCACAAATTGTGATAATCAGATGACCTTTGACCGATGACTTTTAACAAACATCAGTTTTGTGGGATGACTATCGCTAAACAACTTACCACAACACGAATCGTTGGATATGATGATATCCGGCCAATAATTTTTGTCTAAATTATTCTTAAATTTAGGATGCTGGTTAGGCAAACTTTTTGCTCTATCCCAAATACAATGTAAACATGATCGTGGGGCGCTCAACATGCGCAACTTTGTATTCAAAAACCTTGAGTCCGAGGATTGGAATTTGTATCCACGTCCAGTCACGTTTGAAGAAAACTTTCACTTCCATTTCCATTGACACAAATATCCACGCCTGTTCACTTTGTCAGTTCATTTATGTTTTTTCATCCATATACTTATTTTCCCTTATCGTAGCCTTTCTTTCTTTCTGCATCTTTCTGTAGATCCATTTTTACGTTTGTTCTTGCCCTTTTATCTCTAGGTTTATATTAATACTTTTATATTAATACCTTTCTAATCTAATTTGGCCCCAATCCTCCTATACTGTCAAACACTATAGACCTCTCATGCAAGCTTTCTAAACTTGCAGTTGCAAAGGGCATCTGCGAGAGATTATCAGATCCTTACAAGGAAAATGAGTTCCCAAAATTAAACAAAGCTGAATTTAGGAAATGAAAATTATTACATGTCCAGAAATAAAAAGTCGTGCTTAATTGTATAATCACGGTGTCATGTAATTTTCCAACCGTGTTTAACCAACCTCGTTTGTGCGTAGGCGAATTTTAAATATCATTAGATGGGGTGTAAACTGTGTTTTTAATTTCCTGTATCTTATACAGGTCAGCATGGACCTTAAATATAAAGAAACCTTCGATTAGCCCTTGATGACTTTTATCATTCAGTTGAGGCAGACTGTACACTTCTCATATTGCCCACCCGAAGAGCGAACAAACAATTCTTTCACTCAGAGACTTCCCTGCTCTTAAAATGCTCTCTACTGTAAACCATGATTCATGTTTTAATTACGAGTTTTCATTTATAGGTCTCGAGTTGATTGAAATATCATATACTTGATATTTATTGTATAATGGTTTTACAAGGAAGTGTGCGTGTTTTGTACATAATGGGCTTAGTCTTAAACACGTACACGAGAGACAAACGTCTATTTGAAACCAATTCTCGTCTGGATATAGCCGAAAGATCAATAATGAAACCCAAGACAAACAAGTTTACGCATGTAAGTAAACTTTTACAAGTACAAGTATGATTGCTGGAATTGAAATCAACCAACGGAATATGTCTTAAATGTCAAAACATGTGACAGAAGAAAACACATGAATGCGATTCATAGACGATCCCATGGACCGTGTTCTGTCCTGTACAATGTATTGACCTTGAATTACCTCGGTCGTTTAGGGAGGCCTTGTTCATTTGAATAGACTGCAAATGACAGATGTCTCAAACCGTTCCTGCTTCGCACATAACGTGCTCACCCGAAAACGCACGGACACCTCATCAGAGATAGTGTTTGTTAAGGGCACAGTATTCAACTCTTAAATTTAAGGGTACACCTTCTTTAGGGAAACAATTTGAGTGAAGTGGAATTCTCGAGAAATAGCAGCCACTTTCGTAAATCATTTTACATGTGTTTTGACTTGGCGACGAGATCAGTGAATAAATGAAAAACATGGAGTTCAGTTCGTAGTCAAAACAAAAGTTGTGATTGTGATAATTTATCTGCGACGTAGACGAGTGAACAGACAGCATGTAACAGTGTGGTTCCGACCATTTACTTCCGACCACGTAGCTCGTACGATGTGACTTCCTATCCTAATACCTTACCTTACCTACTTTTTGCAAATAGTCAAATTATCGCCTTGAAAATTTGCGACATTCCGCTAAAAACAAAGTATGTTTTTGGCTCAATGTCGCAAATTTTCAAGGCGATTTTCAAGTCAGATTATGTATGTTCGTGTTCATGATGAATTGAGTTGAATTACGTCTATGTACTCTATGTTGCGTCTCAAGTTCCTTCGCGTCAATGAGCACTTTATGCAGCATCCAGGGCACTACAGACGGCCAGAGCTCCAAACCTAAACCTCCTTATGTTTGATATCAGATATAAAGTTGTAGTGGTGACCACCAGAGGTGCGAATTTGATAATGTTTATCCGCAGCTTATTTTATAAAACTTCCTATGCAACTTAAATCATCTTCAACGTGTATTGATGATCTCAACTACTACTGCTGCATATACAATCATTGCGCCAATATTTGGTATACCATGACCTGATCAGTATTGTTCCATATGTCAGACTCTTTACAATTGTTTTAAGCTGTTGATCTGGCACCTTTCTTTGGGATTTTACTGCCTTCTAACCTGGGCCGTCATGACGAGGGGGTGTAGAGGGTGTGATACAGACTGTTTACAATTTGCTTTAATTTTACAAGCTAGTATGTAAGCAAAACATCTTTTTAATGAAAACAAGGCAAAGCATGGGGTAAAAATTGAGTTAAGAGAGCCAATAAATAAACATACTTGTCAGACATGGCAAGTTCTAATGACCACGTCCAAAGACCACGCCCTCTGTCGACAAATTTAAAACATTACACCCCCCTGCAATGCTGCCTTCCCGACGGACCTGCTTCTAATACCCCCTTTCGAACCGTTGCAAACTCTAGCTATAGTTCTCTCTATAGCTATTTACAGTGTAATCCGCCTTAGCGGCGACCTCGATAGAACGGCCACCTGTCCATAGCGGTCATCGATTAAAGGACCGTTACAATTTGCATAGTAATTTAATTGTATAGAATTGTCACCTCTCTAACGCGGTTAGCGGCCACTTTCATGCGGACCAGCTTGATATTTTCCCTGTGTATGTCGGTCAGTTTGTTAGTTAAATTCACGAGAGACACTTGAATGAATAACAACTCAATTCACCTCAATCCACCCAACTTCAGAAATTATGTATTACACTGGAAATGGCGGAATCGTACGCAAATCAGTTCGCCGCCTTTGCGCTTGAACATGGATTCACCGACATACTAGGGCATGTTTCCAGGGAGGAAAACTCTAAATTTGTTGTAGCCAAAAAACATGTTGCGAGAGAGAGAAATGAAGCTGACTATTTTCCATCTTTGTAGCTTTAAAAGTTTATTATTAAAAATATTGTAAAAATACACCTCATCACTCTTTTGCACAAATTATGTTAATTATCAGACACAAAAGTGACGTCATAGACAATTTGCCCCTTCATACCTTACCTGTACAGAACGGTCACCCTTCTATAACGGTCAAAATTCGTCAGTTGCTTGGGTGACCGTTGTAGGCAAATAACACAGTGCTTAATGTCCAGACTTAGAAAAGGTGAAATGCAGTCATTTAAAACATAGATTCTGAGAAACAAAGACTACCATTGCACATTAGATGGATAACGGGGAGAAAAGTTCTTTTGTATGGAAACAAAAATTATTATAGGCGGATAATTGCCACCTGTTCAATAGCTATAGATACAGTAATGTGATCATATCCGAAAACATAAGTCTTGAGTTACTAAGAGCTATAGCTTTAAGACAACACGTCATCACAGACAAGAAATCAGCCGTCATGACAACATGACTTCACGCTGTGCTTTGTGTTTGGCAGATGCCACGTCAGTTAAAATGCAGCAGGATTTTGAGTCTGAGTATGGAGAGCAAAATGAATTAACTATCAAACATACAGGTGACAAAAGTGCACCACACATTTACGCCAGCCTGTAATTTTTAGACGCCAAGGAATTCTTGACGGCTGCGCCACTGAAGAGTGCCAGTTTGCGCCAATGTCCTACCAATAATAAAAAATAACAAAATGTGCGCCAGCGCAGAAAATTCGCGTCGTAAAGTGCGCCACAGATCTGTGCACCGTGGGCCGACTCCGATGTGGTTAATTAATGGGATTGAAATGGGTCTATAGACCAAGGAAAGAAAACTGATGGAGGAAAACAATATTTATTGGGCAGAGATTAAACATTCAATTTTGCAGCTTCATTTGAAGTTCCAGAATAATTAAGTTGGGTCATGACCTATGTGTTATTCAACGGTTGATTGTTATAGAAACATGAGTGAAAGTGAAACGTAATGTTTGCAACTGTATCCTCGAATTTACAATCTAAAATGCCGTAGTCATGCAACTATGTCATGCCTGTAGAACTATCTTAAGTACTTTCTACATATCATCACGGAATTTTGAGGGGAAGATCTAACACACTCTTCCACATAAGCGAAATGTTGAACGCTGGGCTTTAATTTGAAAAACAGTCAAAAACAACCTGAAGTTAATACATGCCATTTTCCACTACCATATCCTCATAAAATATTGTCTTTATTTAGTATTGTATTTCCTTAATTTTGCGCACAACTCCTAGTAAACATACGCATAACCTTGTTCCGTACTTAACCACAAAGTGCACTAAATTGTAAAAGGCAGGTGTGACGAATAACATCGATTGCTCTACAATATCAACTTCTCAGTCTTCATGACACACTTGGTACCAAACCAAGTTTGTTGTTGTCCTTTCATTTCCTTGTTGTTTTTATGTGTTTGTGTATGTGTGTCGTCAAAAGTATGTTGTTTAGCCACGTGCTTGTTGCTAGAGTACAGAGAACCATCTGCAAACGATCGTGTCCAGGCTCCTCGTTGGCATGCTGGGATCGCGCTTTTGCACCATTCTCAGTTTGGATGGTAAGCTTCTTTCAGGTCGTCATAGCAGTGAACAGAAAAAAACCCCTACAGATTAAACTGACTTTAGGTTAAGCCAGACAGGAGTCAGTGATTCCTTAAAATTTCTTGGAAACACTAGGACCATGTACTTCGAACAAGATGGATCAGAGTAAGTTTCCACTTTTTTCTTCTCGCCACTGCTTCAGTTAGTGCAAGTCATGAAAGTTCCGATAAAATTGAACGTGAAGTACATCGATTGATTTTATATTGATCGAGTGATTACTTCTGCTATCCTTAATTTTATGTCATTACCTGCGATATGTTAGGTATATTTTTAATATTTATTGTAGGAGTTTTTCATCATTGTGTAGTTTGCTCCCATATGACGCGGTAGTAAGTGAAGAGATTGCTCAAAGCTAATGTTACTATGAAACCCTTATTAGGCTAAACTTTTGATGGCGTGTTTTATTTATGTGCTAAACTTTAAAATTTGGCTTTATTTTAGATTTGCTGGCGGTCCACCGGGGAGGTAAGTTTCTACACATTTTCAGTGGCGTGTTAGATTGTGATTAGTATGATCGTGGCAAATTTTTTAGTCAGTGTGGTTAGTGGTTGTGGTTCGTTGTGCTTGACAATCAGTAATCGAGGTACCAACGTCAGCCGATAATTTTATCTTTATGATGACAAGAGATAGGGCAAAATACAACGCTTTCTAGTGACGAGAAAAAAATGGTCTTAGATCTTTGCAGCAAATGGCATTTTTTCAGGAGAAAGCATAACTTTAACTTATCAATACCATGTATTATTTATGATGGAAGTCGTTGCTAAAATGTCCAACAGTCTCATTTCTGAAGCCTTCACTGCAAATTTCTTTTGGAAAGCTCCCAAGCTAAGGTAAACAATATCATGATAGAAGCTTGAAAAAGCACCTGCTAAAAATGAAAATGTTTACAGTTTTTCTGAAGTGTGGACTGTCTTGTCTAAACCTGCCTGCTTTCAGCATGAAAAGCCCTTTTTGGAATGCAGTAAACTGACCCGTTAGTGCGACTACAGTTACAAAAGTAACGTTGACGATGCAAAGACTGCAAGCTTTGTCATACATCGTTAAATTCCATAATTTGTAGATCGTAGCTTCGATAAAGTCGCATTTGGTGGTTTTACCACGCTCAGCTGATTTTAAGAGATTTCGTTTGTTTATTGGCGAGAGCACCCTGGCCGCCGTCACTACGTTTACGACATTTAATAGAATGTAAACAAAATGGACGAGCAGTTACATATTATTAGGGTATGGTTTAGTGAAGTATGGCTACCATTGTGTCAATACATTTACAGCTGTCATTTGTGTACAGAAGTCAGATAAAGTGTGATACACTAAACAGCTCAAGAAGCTCAATTAATTCTGTTGAAAACTGAAATGTAAATGAAAGATTTTATGTGTTTTTAAATCAAGATGGTGTGTTCATATATTGTTTGCTTTTGTTGACATTTAAGCAAAACATTAAAATCAGAATTCTTCAGGTCTCTTGTGAACACAGAACATTTAGGAGAATTTTGTTATACTTTCTTATAGCAGCTAAAGTTTGGTTCATTATAATTATCAGTTATATTGATAGTAGTAATTCCATGGTAGTGTATGGGATGATGATCTTGCAAACATGTGGTTGTCAGTTGAAATCTGCATAGCTTCAAACAATTTTACTGTTTTTCCAATTTACAAAAACAGAACTTATGACCACTGACCTCTGACTAAAGCAAGTCTATTGTGAACTCAATTAACTGTTTTGTCCCAACTTTAGCTTTAGCTCAAAAGACACCTTGGGTAATTTAAACTATAAATTTTTAAAACAGTGAATGCTTAGCGCTGTGTGTAGAAGTACCAGTGTTGTCTATCAATGCTAGCTACAAGGTCTCAGTGTATCTATAATATATTGATATATGATACCTGCAAAGACGTTAGACCAAGCTACATCATTATCTGTGACCATCATATGCCAGTTGACTGAGGTTGGCAAGGCGCTTCTGAGCTACTGAGCACTAATAAGTCTGAATCAAGGACATCTCCTGGGATGTAGTCCACCGGCCTGCACGAGCTCCATTATCATCTTCTTCCATGTCTTTCGTGGTCTCCCAGGATGCCTCTGTCCCTCAATGCTGAGAGAATGCACCTTCCTGATGGGATTTGGCTCTTCCTCTATTTCACATGTCCATACCATTGGAGGATGTTGGCCTGGATTTGGCTTGCAGTATCATCTTTGATTAACGGACATAGTTTAAGTACTTCAAATGAACACCAGTCTGCAAGCAAGACCCAACATATACTGATCATTCTCCTGTTTGTGCTTCTTGCTCTTTGACAAATGGTGATGGTCAGGCTCTAGACTTTACTCAAAGACAACATTGCAGGCCGAACACATCTAAAATAGATGATGCCTCTGAACCAAGCATGACAAGCAACAGTAATATCGATTCAATTAATTGCCCTTCTACTTACTGCTCTATTTTATATGAAAATATCAACAATTTGATCTGCTGTTTAATGTGCATTTGTATTCTTCTTCTTCATCAATCATTCACTTGCAAGTGATGACATGGACAATTCTTTTATCCTGCACAATCATTGTCAAGCCAAACTGTTTCATCCTTTGATAGTCCTATATCCTGTTCTTTCACTTTCTGGAGGACTGTATGAGGATGACTGTTTTTGCACAATGTGATTTTGAAGTTCCCTTAATAGAAGCTTGGTTGCAGGTTGATTTTTTTGCAACACTTGGCCTGTCAGGTTGAGTCTTCTTTTAGGATGATTGTGCTTACTCTAGGCAGCTCATTTTAGAAATCTTTATTTGACAGGTTGACTGAAGAGAGAATGTTTTTGACTTTGCTCAGTATCCTTGCTTATGAACCATCAATTTTGTTTGAAAGGCAAGTTGTTAAGGACCAATTTTCGCAGAAGTACAGCAAAATCAACTCCAACTGTTGCTCTAAAGACCGACAATCTTATTTTCATTGAAGTGTTTGACTTGCAAATCCTGTCCAGGACTTTTGGGACTGACCATTGTATGATTGAGTATGGCTGACATCTGTTGTGGGTAGAGTCAGTGTAGGCTTGGATATATTAAAGTCTTGCACTTTTGTATTAAGATGGTACATAGTTTTTTAACTTTGTTGGTATTTGGTAATTGGAAGCTTATTTTCTCTTGTCTACCTCCTAGTAGTTGTCAGGAAGTGGCCAGCTGTACTGGTTTTTGAAGCAATGTATAGAGTGAAATGTTGTTGTTATTGGTTACAGTTTGAGTAGCATACATCATCAGTTGACATGAATTGTAGGGTGTGGACAAATGACATCTGTCTAATATCTTTGTCAGGTGTTGTTAAAAAATTTGGTTGTTGCTCTATAATCAGATCAAATTGTTGATGGTTTGATCTGAGCTCATGCTTAAAGGAAAGTGCTCTACATGTGTATTCAAAAAATTTGCTGATGTGGGATTTATTTAAAGTATTTCAAATTTCATTTTGGGTATAATTTAAAACGTACATTGAAGCATGTTAATCCATTTGCTCACAGTCCTCCTTTGGAGTTCTTGATGACAGCTTATCCATTATGACAATATAAACATTTAAATGAAGGTCCTTTACTAATGGCATACAGTCCCACAAGAATGCACGTTACTGCTCTAACATAATTGCCCAAGGTTACATTGAATTGCTTTGTAATTGTCTTTTTTCTTACAGCGATTTATCGATTTTATTGCTAGAAACTTTAAAAACATGAAGATATTAGTGAAAACTAAATGAACTTTATCCTTACACACCCTAAGTAGATTTAATAAAATGTCTGATGGTGACTTCTCTCTTGTTTCCTTTTCTCATTGTTGCTCTTTCTTTCCTTCTTTGCCATCCTCCCTTCTCCTCCCTCCCTCTCTTTGTCTGTCTCTCATCTGGTGATTTTCTGGAGTCATTGACTGATAATTATGTCCGTTTTATGAGAAACAGATGCAGATATGTATATGTCTTTTTCTCTTATAAGCTTAACTAACTTGCTTAAGAAAATCTAATCCACCTGCTTGTTTACTGCAAACTGGTTTCAAATATTGTGCAATTGTATTTGTTCCATTTACCTAATTTTTATCAATAGCAGTCTTTATTATCTTCTTTCAATTCAATGTGTGTAAAGAAAGATGAAAATAAACTGGTTCCTTCTATGAACTTTTAAAGTCGTCCCAGCTTGCAAAGATAATGGCTGATATGACCATTGTATTTGACATGGTCACCTCTGTATATCAGTAACTGATTATTTTACAAAGAACTGTCTTAACACATAAGGACTGGATAACACATACTGGACTTAACTGATCTCTTGTTTTTGTCAAACTGCTAAGTTATTGTTCTATTTAGAATAAATATAGAATGGTGATTGTTTCCAATCCTCAAGTATATCATCATCATTGTTAAGATAAGTCATTCATTAATAGGTATGATGGTGTAGTACTTACAATTTGATTATTGGCTACAACACATCTTGGAAAGGCACTCTGGAGTAGTGGTCTCAAAGTTGGAGGCAAAATGTCCTGGCATTCATTGATTGCTCTCAACTTCTTGTAGCTCTTCTGTTAGCAAGCTTGATAGTTTTGGTAGTCTCTGCTATTGAGAGGTTTATTTTATTCACATTCATGTCATAAACTGTGAATTACTGACATTAATTTCACCTGTAGTATGCCATCTTGTCTTTGTGTTAATGTTATGGAATACATTATCACTGTATTGCTATTAGTATCACATTTATTTTGACAGTGCAGTCAACAATGATTAGTAAGAGCTTCAGGCAGGCCTTTTCATATAGAAATTCCCACCAGGGCAATAAATCGCCCACATTAATAGGCTTAGGAAGGCGACCACCCCTCAACAAATTTTTTATCACAGGCAGCCTCCAAGATATTACTGTATTGGCCTGACCACACCAATGATTTTTGCAAGATGTGTGCATAAAATTATTATTCTTATGTAGGTAGATGGTCTGCTGACCCGGAAGAGTGAGGAGAATAAAAAAAGTGCATCTTATTTGTTCCAGGTGCTTCTTGAGGTACATGTGCATCTTAAATGGAGAGGGGCTTGTAAAAACCTGGTTATTAAGTGGTGTTAAGTACAGGCTATCCAGAAATCTGTTTTTAAAATCAACAGCATAATAGGTTGCTTTTAATGCTGTTCCATGTCTGAAATAAAAAAGTAATGTTTAACTTACATATAACCATACAAAATGAAATAAAAGCATGATGAAATGTTGTTGATTTGAATTGTTTTGTTAGATTGTAAGCTTCTTAATAATACATAAGATAAATGGAATCAATGACTTGGCATAAGGGAAAAGAAAGAGCAATATACAAAGGAATGAAAAAGCCCTTTTCAATCCAGAGCCTGCACTACAAAGTTGGTATTGACAGCAAGTTTGGTGTCCTGAGTAATTCATCCAATCACTGCCAGATAAAAATCTTTATAGCTCAAGTTTCGTACTTATACATAGACAGATTTGATTGTGTTTGATTTTATATTTTATGATAGACAACATCAGTGCTGAATATACATTTTAAATATTTTTGTATGTCTAGTCTATGTGTCAGAGAAATAGGGGAGAATTTTTACGACAGTGTAAAAGCTATTTGTTTGGTTTCTGTGCTAAAAATGGATCGCTTGGGAACTTTTCTTTATGCGTATAGCATCTTTAAAGTCATAGCCAAGGTCTCCAGCTGTGAGTCAGGTAGTCCCCTATGATCAGCTATAGAAGCACATTGCATGAAAAGTGCTCACAACTGAGATATTAAATAGATTATTATGAAATCAGTGTTCTTTGAAAGATAGGTACTTTGAAATGGCTTTCATTTACAATGGTCTTATCTTGGTTTTTCCATGGCATTGTCATTGATTATCCTTCAAGTTTTATATCACAAGTCATTGAAATGCTGCTATTAGTTTAAGGACTTGCAAACAGTGTTAGAAAACTGAAACGTACTATAGTGGCATGGATGGTTTGCAGACTTGATGACTTTCATTTCAAAGATTATGATTCTGAGCATCATTTGTGCAATCTGCAATTACACATGTACGACTGGAACTCCATCACTGAGATTGGGCAAAATTTTATAGATTATTTATTGGACACATTGCAGTCAACACAGAGACCTCGTGTCATGCAAAGATGGCTAATATACATGAAAAATACTAATGATTACATGCTAGCTGACTGTCGAGATACTATTTAAACCCTCTAAAACCTTTATACATGTTATCAGTGTGTCCCAAATATTTATTCACAAGCAGATATGTACAGCTGAATAAATTTAAATTAAGGTATGGTGTACCTAAGGTGAAATAATTTTGGTAAATGCAAATGAGATGGTTATCATTATAGGTGGTCAGTTAGTATGAGCTCACAGTAATATTGTATATTGTAAGTGAAAAATGGAACTGTGTTGTGTTCTGTTTAAAGTATTTGTAAAGTTTTTATCAGCCACTGGTATTGTTTTCTGACTAGCCAAGGCGATGGTCAAAGGTGCTGAAGCACTGCTCCAGTCACTTAAAGGGCAGCTGTACTTATTGGCCTATCCTGAAATGAGAACAAGACTGTGTACATTAACACAACTGAAAACCCCCTAGACCTAAAATCGCTCTCTGGAGCAAACATCAGCAGGGTTAACGACTTCAGATATCTTGATGGACTCTGAGAAGGACTTTGTAGCCCAGAAATCATTAGCTTGGCATTGAAAGCTTCCAGATAAATACAAAGTCTTCCCTTTTTTATGTGGTTGAACCAGTCCTGCATGGGGGAGAGGCCTGAACCCTAACATAAACAATGCAAAGAAGGGTGGCTGGGACAAACATGAACCTCTGGGCACACAATATTCACAATTCTAAACATGCAACAAAAGAGATGATTTATTGAAATCTACCTCCTCTATCATACACACAAAAGCGGAGAACAAAGTTGTATCCTCTCTCCTGTTTTGCAACAGAAACGTCCTTTTTCACAGCACAGAGACAACCCTCCCCCAAATGCTAGTCGGGGACTTTGAGATTGAAACAGAAGAGCTTAGCCAGGTGATCAAAGACTTTGCTGTATGGCATTCTATTGTTGTTGACCTCTGGGTGGATGCTGAATGATGATGATAATGAATGTTTTGTCCTTGTGCTTTCTATATGAATTGATCAATCTGTTTGCACAACAACACTGTATGAGATGTAATGCTTTCAAGTAATATTCAGAAGAATATGGTGAAATTAATTCTTGATTAAAATTCTAATTTTAACTATACCGAGATTGGATTCATAAGATATGATAAAACTTAGATGGAAATATTGGGATCAATTCATTTTAATTTTCGTATGTATATTGTATCTAAACCCAGATGGAGTATGAATAAAACCCATATTTGAACAATAAGATACTATCTAATCTTGATTGTGTGGTTGTTATGTGACTTATGGCAGATTAAATGGGCCTGGTGTTATTTAAGAAACCTCCTGGTGTATCTAAGGCAGTGATCAATTAAGCATATGCTCATTTGGCAACTTGAACAAATTGATAGCATAAAGAACAGACTAGCTAACTCTTTATGACATAAGAACAAAGATTAGAAAGAGGAAAATAAAAGACAAAGCAAAAAGGAGGGAAAACGGTTTACCATCATTGTACCTGAGAGCTTGTGGAATGGCATTTTTGTGCAAACTTCACCATGGACGATAATTCAAAGATAATTTTGTTATGTATTTATAAGCCATTGGTTGTTAGGGTCTAGAGATAACTGTGGAGAATTTAGTACTGTGAATGAAGAGCATTTTGCTAATGCAACATATGCATCAAATAGTGTGACATTGGATAGAGTAGTTCCACATTTGTAGCTGTAAGGATTGGTTATTAAGCCTCTAATTCTCTGAATTTAATGACCATGTGCTTATTTAATAGTTCACTTCATTGAACGTAGAAACTTATTAATATACAATCCTATTCATTGGTAAAGGTGATGCTAAACTACAGGATACGTCTGGAAAATGTTTGTTGGCTATTTTCCTATTTTAATAGCATTAACATTAGCAATAACACATTTTGGTGTGGTTGAGTCGTGTTTAATGTATTTCACAAGCCCCACCTTACTGGTAATTCCCCCCTCTCCTCTCTATCAGTGTTCTCCTTGGAGCGTTTTTGCATGGGGCCTGCTACGCTGCTTTCATATACTGCTATGCTTCCACCCCTATGTCTATGCCCCACAAACACACTGCTACGCAAACAGAAATGCTCCAATTGCAGGAAAGCCCCCTTGTTCTGATAAAATCCTAGTTGCGCCCCTGGGGGTTCAGTAGCTATGAATAAAAACGCCCAATTCACATCAATTGGCATCTTTTAGAAAGCCATTCCAAGGCATTTTCAGGTCAAAAGTAGTGTGAGCTCTGAGCTCAGATTGCCCCCTGGACCCCAGTTCGATTTTGTTCCAGCCGCTACACATATATTTTTTCCCAGGGAGAACACTGTCTATAGCACTCTTTTCTCATACACTTGAGCTTTTCTCTTACTGCTGTCATTGCTATTGCTATTGATTTGTCATTATCATTTGACCAGTCAATGCTCTTGGGTTTGTTGGTGCTATTCGATCAATTGTTGCTATTAGAGAAGTCACATTATATGATAAGTTGTTGCTGTGTGAATACTTGCTATCTGAATGATCTGAATAATTGCCTTATTCCATTACAGCAAGGTATTTGATGATTGACGTAACTGAATACCAAGACAAGTAACTGAATATCAATTATTTGACCTTGGGTGGACAAGCGTAATGCAAACATTCTCTTGGCTTGAGTGACATACAGTGGAGATAGTAGTCCCGTGTTAGAAATAATACCATGCTGATGTTGTGTACACATGCCCCATTGTCTTTGTGTCTTTAAGCAATGACCTTTTGTTCTTATTATTAGTTGCCAATAAACATATGGTGACACGTACTTTGATATTGTGCATTAAAATATCCCTTCTTAAAAAGCTGCTTAATATTATTATATACTGTGGCTGATGTGTATGTCATCCACAGTGAGCTACTATTCGTAGTTATAATGGTGTGTTATACTTAGCAGCTTTGATATGCACATTGCAACTCACTTTTGTAAATTAAACTTTCATGTTTTTATTATCTTGATGACGAGGAGGAGGAGGAAGAGGATGCAAATGATAGTGATTCATCATGATTGTTTATGTTTGTGAAAGTGATGGTGATTCATTAAAATTTGTATTGTTGATGATGCTTTGGTAGTTGTTTTCTGAAAACATATGAGACTGTTTGGAGGAGTCATGTACAACTTCATCTGTATTTCGTCTTTATCAGTTTTCTTTTAAGCTAACAGCTTACTAACTACGACAGAACTTTATGAAACAAAACAACAATTTTAAAACTATTGAACAAGAGTACCAGTTCTTATTGTGGCTTGTTTAATGTCATGTTTGTAATAAGATTAAGGGGCATGAATTGATGACTCCAATGCAAAATCATATTTGTTGACAGGTGATGATATATTATGATGTCAGGATAATATTGACTTCAAACTGTCGCTTGCTTTTCAATTCAAGTAGTCTAGCGGTCAAAACACTTGATAATGTGGTAGTTTGATTTTCCTCGTTAAAAGAAGTTTTTCACAACTTGATTGAAGGATTAGTGTGTGGATTTTTAAATTGGATAGTGGCCAGAGCAAGGTGTGAGCTGGAATCATAAATAGGAGAAAAGAGAGCTGAGCTCTATTTGATTCTCGTGGTGATCTTTTAAAATTGGCATGTGTTATATTTCAAATGTAAAGTTTGGAAAATATTTCCTCTGTAAATCAAAAGCTCAAGGGAAAACATTTATGGGATTGCATAAAGGGGATGGCTGCTCCAGGTTAAGAAAATATTATTATTATTGTTATTATTATTATTACTATTATTATTATTATTATTGTTATTATTA
>JANTCA010006763.1:0-17696 GCA_024741275.1 Chironex yamaguchii
TATTTATTTATTTATTTATTTATTTATTTATTTATTTATTTATTTATTTATTTATTTATTTATTTATTTATTTAATTTGTAATAATAACTTTGACATTATTTACTTTGACATTATGTATTTACTTCAGTTACTATTTCTTGCAGATGTAAACAAGGTCTACGATTTTATCAGATGGAAACGAGAACGGTGTACTGCCAAAATCCTATTCGTGCTCGCTATGTCATGATCAGAATGACGGGGGTGCGTGAATACTTGACCCTTTGTGAAGTCAAAGTCTTTTCAGCAGGCCGAGGTTTGTGTCATCCTTTTATAATGTAAAACTCGCCCTTAATTTTAAAAATCAAAAAGAAGTTGTAAACTAATTAACGAAATTGAGACTCCTGTTACTAATTTGATTTTTGTCACTTGAAAGAATGACTATCATTATACAATAGAACCTGCCTTAGTGGCCACCTCTATAGGACGGCTATCTCTCCATAGCGGCCGTCACTTAACCAGCCAATACAATTTACATAATACTTTACCTTTTTAGAACGGTCACCTCTCCAACACGGTCAGGAGCCACTTTCGTACTGACCAGGTTGATATTTTCCTGTTTTATCCACACAACTTCAGAATTTGTGTATAACACTGCAAACAGTGACATACTTTGCAAAACAGTTGGCCGCTTTTACTCGTGAGCAAGGATCCACCTGGGCATGTATCCAAAGCGGAGGATGCAATAGCGAAACTTATTGTTGTCAAAAGATATGTTGCAAGGCAGTGAAGTATAGCTGACTATTTTTTGAAGCGTCGTCAACAAAAAACTTCCCCCTTTGATATCTAACCTGTATTGAATGGTAACCCCTCCTTTACGTCCAAAATTGGTCGGTCCCTTGGATGACCGTTATAGGCAGATTACACTTTATCTTGTTTCTTAATCAGCCCCCCTTGGTTGAAGGATAATGGCCTCCTAGCTGAAAGTATGCAACTTTCCCACCGGAGAAGACGTTTACCGAATACCAACTTCGGCTCAATTTAAGGATAATTTACATAAGTTGCATGAGTTTTCCACTTGACCGAAACCATATATTTTATTACGGCAAAGTTGACAATTCTTGTTGTTAAAGATATTGTATTGAGACATTTTTATATTTTACATTAATTAATTTTAATTTGTTTTGTTTCTCTGTAGGACTGGATCAAGGATTCTACGGTAAGTTTATCGAGAAAGAGGCTGTTTCACCGTTTGCGGCTGTTGTTTATGTTGCTACACGCAATCCCGTGTCATCTCATTCCTTAGCTGCAGTTATGTTGCTGCTGTGCTTGCTTTAAAACTGGATTATATCCTGAACAGTTGTAAGTTGTTGATTAGGAAACCAAGAGATAGTGGCAAACCCCACACATAGCTTAAATAAATTTGATATTTTGCCTTACTTTTCAGTCTATCATATCGTCTTTCCTACATTATACCAACAATAGATCGCCTTCATGTCCCATTGTGTTTAAAATTTACAGCCTTTACGTACACTGTACACTCCTTGATCTGATAAATACCAGCATTCATTTTACTCGTACCCAGGATGCTCAAGTGTCAATTAAGAGTGCTTACAGACATATGATTCAAATGATATTTACGCTTCACGGGTCAGCGCATGGTCTTCAGATGTACTTGGAAATCTGAATGAGAGTTTTAGGGTGATAAGAAAGATATTCCGAACCGTCTTTTTTAGGAATAAAATGTGCATTTTTTCATGCAGGTGTCAACCGTGCACTCAATCGTCGCACAATGCAATCAAGCACAGGTTGGGGCGGAATATCCGCTCGTGCTGTTGATGGTAATCTTGATTCTCATTATGGCAAAGGATCTTGCACAGCTACTAGATCACAGAATAATCCATGGTGGATGGTGGATTTGGGAAGACGTTTTTACGTTGGTCGTGTGAGAATTGTGAATCGTCGGGATTGTTGCTGGGCGCGATTAAGCAAAGCCGAAGTACGTGTTGGCGATTCCACATATAATGGTGGAGCAAGAAACAGTCTGTAAGTTGCATATATCCTTAAATATGTTATTTTAGGCTATTTCTTTATTACTGCCATCAATGATACGGAAAGATTAACCTACATAGAGCAATAGCATGTGTAATTATGAGTAAAACTGAAGATAAATTCCGGTGCGGTTCCAGATAGAAAATTCGCGAATGTGTCGTTTTGTTCGTCCAAAGGGTATTATAAGGAAATATTGCAATTGCTTGCTGTGAAGTTGATCCAGGTTGAGGTTTACTTTGGGGTATTTTTTTAATTTCACTTAATTATTTTGTCTTCTTTTCGGATAAAGGAAGCAAATCCGACCGAGGTCGACCCAGTAAGTAAGTAAGCATATTCTATACGTAGACGTATTCTGGTTTAACTAAATATTTTTGATTAATTTTTTCCTCTGAACAGTCATTTAATTTCCAGTCAGTATTGGTTTGATATGTGTCACCAGAAAATGCATTTAGATAAAGTTGCCATGATTCATAAGAACGTTTTTGATATTATTCATCAAATGTTGATGCGTCTTTTTAGGAGTGTTATCCCATTCTTCCAAATCATCGAATGTTGAACGGGTAACGAAATAGTTTGCTACTTCTATCTTAGATGTAGAGGGAACCTGAATTTGAAAATCGGAGAAAAGAAAACAATTTATTGTGATCCTCCAATCAGAGGACGATATGTCTCTGTACGTATCAACGGAAGACAAATACTTACTTTGTGTGAATTAGAAGTTTATGAAGGACGCAGGAGTAAGTATGGATTCACTTATTTCTAATGTCATCAACTTGTTCTATGGTTACTGCTTCCTCTGCCTCTTCCGTTTATATAATTACATGGTTGAATGCTGCACAGTATGATGATGCTGTTGATGATGTTGTTTATTGATTTAAGATAGTTTATGAGGATTTATATAGATTAGTAATGATTGATAATGATTTATGATATTTTTTATGATTTTTGATGAGCTATTATGATTTATGATTATATTTCGATTATTTGTGATAATTTATGATGAGTTTTGATGTTTTTTTATAATGTTATGATGGAAAAGGATAACGATGATGATAGATAGCAATGATGCGTTTTTTATTTTTGAATTTTTATGCCAGCCTCAATTATTCCTTTTGTTTTGTGTCTACTTATTTTAAATCTTACTATACATAATCCATTCTTACCAAGAGTTTATACTCTTAGCGTCTGTCCATCTATCCATCCATCTAAGATTATATTGAACCTTCCATTTAATCGTCTATTCATTAATACGTTCAACCTAATCTCTCCTAGTATCAAACAGCATCCATTTTAATTGCATTTTGCGTGCGTACACAGTGTAAATATTTATGATAAATAATGAGACAAATTAATAGATAGTTGAATTAATAACTACTTTACACCATTTCATTAATGGTAGCCACTGAAGTTATTTAATAATAATTTACTCGTTGCCTGTCCTGTTTAAATTGTTTCCATAAAATCGAAACGTTGTGCCGTGATAGCAATATGTTTCTTGAAACGTTTGGTGTTACATTTTGCGTAGGAAACAATGTTGCTTATGCCAAACGTGCATGGCAGTCTTCAGTGTATCAAGGAGGTGCAGCCTCCTTTGCAGTTGATGGGAGAAAGAGAACAAACTTTAAAAGCCGTACTTGTATCCACACATACAAACGAAATAGGAATTGGTGGAAAGTGGACTTCGAAAGAGTAGTACCTGTTGTTGAAGTCGTAATCACAAACAGAGCTGATGGTGTCGGTTCTAGGCTAAGGAACATTGAGATCTGGGTTGGAAATCGTGGCAATGTCGGGCCTCCTAATGAACTGTAAGTAACTTCAAATTTTAAATTTATCGACTCTTAAATATTCCTTCGGTTGGACAGAGATAAAAATATGGTTATGGATGTGAGGGTTGAACCAGGGTATACCAACTGCAAATCTGATGCCTTTCTTGTCGAGATAAACTGCTTGATTAAGAATGGCCAAAAGATCTGTAGTTCTACAGCCCTAACTGCTCCACTTTTGTAATAAGGTGTTTGTGGCTTACAACAGGGTATATCAGTGCTAGTTGCAGATAGGAGAGACAGAGCGATCAATGTATTATCCATTCCTCGGTTTTTAAGGGTGTTAAAAAAGTTTTTTAGATAATTTTTAATTATCAATGAGTATTTTGTCTCTTTTGCAAGCGAATCGCTAGTCGATGGAAAAGGTAGAACAATTTGCAATTTACCTCATGAAAATTGATATTATTAACATGTTTTGCCCATATACGGCTGATGACACTTTTGTAGCGAACCAATAAATGCACGTCCTTAGTGGACGTCTGAAGATCCGTCTGGTTCACTACAGCCTAACTAGTTATATAATTGTTAGTATTTGGATGTTTTTATGGGTTTATGTGTTCGTTGTCTTCGTTGTTTTAGCTGCACATTTGGAGTGTCGATTGGAGACGGCAAAACGCAATCGATTTTCTGTGACACCGCGGTCACGGGGCGATATCTCTTCATAAGTTTCCCAGAATCTGTTTATGAATATCTTCACTTCTGTGAAGTAGAGGTTTATGCAGGAAAATCAGGTTGGTAACTTTTAGTACAAGTAATTGTATTAAATTGATAATTGAATGTTTTGAAATATGCCTATTGCTACACGTGCTATTCTGAGTTAGATGATCTACGCTGGTAAACATAACAGAATAGTGCTATCTTGCATTAACTATAATAGGGCTTTGCTACCTAGTATGGAGTATTATAGGATGCTGCCATCCAATATGAGGTATGATAGGATGCTACCATCCAATATGAGGTATGATAGGATGCTGCCATCTTATATGAAGTATGATAGGATGCTGCCATCTTATATGAAGTATGATAGGACGATGCTATCTAGTATGAAGTATGATAGGATGCTGCCATTCAGTTTGAAGTATGATAGGACGATGCCATCTAGTATGAAGTATGATAAGATGCTGCCATCTTATATGAAGTATGATAGGACGATGCCATCTAGTATGAAGTATGATAGGATGCTCCCATCTAGCATGAAGTATGATAGGACGCTGCATGAAACATAAGATATCGGTATCCTCGATGAAACATGTTTGTAATTAGGTAGTTTTAAACGTGTTCGTTTTCATCGAACAGTCAAAAAGATGAAAGTTTGAAAGTTTTAACTCGTCAACATCACCAATTATCATTCAACCCCCAATATGTATTATTTAGCAGTTTATTAAATGGTGATGCAAATTTCCGAATTTATTAAGTTAATGTGTTGAGTTAAAAAACGTAAGACATTTCCAGTAGTATATTTTATCGTTCCATAACCTAATGCACTTTAACCAAACGTCAATCTCTTTGTTAAATGAGGCTACCTTGTCTATATTCTGGAATAAACTGGACCAAAATATGTTAAATTGGGTTACAGATCTGAAAAAAATTTCCTCTCCAGGGAAATTTCTTTTATTACAATAAAGAAAATTTAGTCTGCAAAATTGTTACGAGACATTTTCTCTTTTCCCCCCTTATCAGGAAAGCGTCCAGTAGTCCAAGGTAAGCATTTCATGCCTGCCTTTTGAAGTGTCGTTGTAACGTATCTTCCTTAAAGTTGTTGATATGTGTTATCTTAGACTATAATTTCACTTTTGATATTTCACTTTGAAAGCTGGGGTTAGAAATGATTTCCCACGCATTGAGTACAATAAATGTTGATAGTGTGTATAGAATGTGTTGTAACCCTGTTCATTACATACTGCTCGTACATGCTAGCAGTAAAAATCTCACATGAAAGAATAAACCTACAACAAAGTAAAACCTATACAGTGACAGCAGATGAAATTTAAAGTGATAAAACTCTGATATTATTTGTGTCAGAAAGTTATTTAACCATGAATAAGTGCAGTTGGCTGTAATAACTGATGGTATTTTGACATTAGCGTCAAGAGTAGAAGCACAAAGGGACGCAAGATTAGCACAAACACATACACACACGCACAAACACAGAAGCAAAAGACACCATACAAACAAAGAAACAAACAAGCAAGCAAACACCACATACACACAAACAAACAATCAGACAAACAGACAAAAAAGTAAACAAGCAAACACCACACACCCACAAACAAAACCTAGCAGACAAAACACACACACCAACAGACAAACAAACAAACAAACAAAAAAATACGCTGACAACACACAAACAAACAAAAAAGCCACTACACACCAGCAAACAAACAAACAAAAACACCTCTGAAAACACGTATTCCTGGCTGAGTATCAAGTAAGCAAACCGTTTCCTCTTTGCATCTTTAACTTCTTTATTAGTTCTGTAGCCTACTCTATTGCAAGCGACAATATTGTTTATCCTAGGAAATATACTGTTTTTGTATCGGTGGCAAGATTTTCTTGTCCCCAGCATTAATTTGCAATATATTGTTGGCACCACAAAGTTTTCATTAACTCGCAACCCATTATTTAAATGCTACTGATTTCTGTCGTTTGATTTTTATGTCTTTCTCTTCTGTTTGTGCTTTTCAGACATTAACGTTGCTGAAGGTAAGCATACTAAACAGAGTAGTACAGGATGGAATGGATATTCTAGCTATGCTGTTGATGGTAACAAGAAGAACCATTGGGGAGCAAGAACATGTTCAGCAACTAAAATGGAAAATAACCCATGGCTTATGGTGGACCTTGAGAAAGCACTACGCGTTGTTCGCGTGGATTTGACCAATTTACAAAACTTCTATTATAACAGATATCGCAATGCGGAAATAAGAGTGGGAAATAGCCCACAAAATGGAGGAACCGGAG
Organism: Chironex yamaguchii; assembly: GCA_024741275.1. Lineage (NCBI taxonomy): Eukaryota > Metazoa > Cnidaria > Cubozoa > Chirodropida > Chirodropidae > Chironex > Chironex yamaguchii. The sequence goes on from JANTCA010006763.1 coordinate 6,814, forward strand.
GACAGATGTAAGTTATCCTGTAACAAGTGAGATAATTTTACTTACTCTTTTTGGACGCAGAGACGTCAGGGTAAAATGGTTGATGACGGCAAAGGCCGGCATATTACATGGCCTTATTTTGCATTAAAGTGCTTGGTTTGGTTCTCTGCGCATCTCTTTAATCTATTAATTAATTTTATACTATCTTTATATACTATGAACTTAAGGATTCCACCTGACGGACTTTTTTACATGCTTCTAAACTTGTGTTTGCTTTATATTCTCTGTTTCTGTTTAAATATATTACTATGTGCTAACTATTAATCTGCAGCTATTCCTCAATAATATCGTTCGTCTTTTAATCTCCAATGCACAAAGGGCCTTTGTCTTCTGTAATCAAAGTTAATTTTTGGTTTGAAATCTTCTTGTAGATGCAAAAAAGGTATTTACCTGGTTCGAGGAGAAACGAGGAAAATTTATTGTGATAAACCAATCAAAGGACGATATGTAACAGTTCAATTGAATGGGAAGCATGTCTTGTCAGTATGTGAAATTCAAGTGTTTACTACAGACCCTGGTAAGTGCATCTCAACCTCAACTTTTTACAGAAAATTTATTGTACAGGATGAGGCGGTTAAAAATCGTTAAGCAATTTCCATATACACGTACAACTGAGCAGAACCCTTTTTCAGTTATAAAAGGACAACAGCAACACGTTCAAACGTCTTTTATCTCTGCTTGTCTGGGTATGACAGACATCGATTGACCGCAGTTTTTTGCTCGTGGTGTCCTCATGCGTTGACACACTAACCGACATATTCTTCTTCATACGCTATATCTTAGTCTTCTGGGTTTTATCTACAGATCTTTCAGTATTCATGGCTAGAACGTTTCTGAAGGCACCATCAAGGTCTCTCATCCCTCCGTTTTCACCCCGTCTTAGGTAGGATTTCTCAGTGGCTGGAAAGTGTGATTATCATTTATAGTGGCATGAAGTGCTTTCTTTTCGTTGTTTCCTCCATTCCTTAACCCTCCTAATCAAAGCAATATTCTTAGCATACCGTTTGAGGTTTAGGGGAGTTGTCCTCTCGCCTCACGTTGGCATCTTAATATTCATTTCTGGTAGCATTATCAGGACCCCTCCTAGTTTTTATTTTTGCTAACGTAGACAGCATTTGCAGTATGAAAGACCAGTGTCTATTTGAAAATATATAAATAGGTATTACCTAATTATTGTCCTATGATGTCTTGTGAATGCTATGGATGATATATACTTCTGCTTTTGCTTGAAAAATGTATCTGGAGCCCTCTTGGAGACATGGAATATCGACATAGGAATATTGGTCGAGGTGATTCCATACGAAAGCAAAGTCACGTCGACTCGTGGAGACTTGAACCCACCCTCTTCTTTGGCCCTGAAGGGGTTCACAGTGATTATCAACAGAGAGCAAAACGACAATATGTGGGAGAATTTACCTGAACTTTTTGGACCGGGCTATTGCACGGGCACGGCAGCTAGTCTTTTACATTTTCTTACTTTATACACTCGGTTTTTAATTCGTGAGTACAAGGGAAATGTTGTATGCGTATATCATGAGCAATATGTCTGCAGTTGAACATATCTTTAAACGATAAATTTAGAATGGTTTTTATTTTTTCTTTGGACCATGTGCTTTATTGTGATTCTTTGCTGATGATTTGTTTCATGTTTCTCATTTTTAGTTGAGTGTCATGATCTTTACGGTACGTACTCAATCAGATTAAGTATCCTAGACTGCTGTGATAATCTTGTTCTAACTAAATTATTACTCTTTACATTCATGAACATTTTACTCTGCTATCATATTTCCCGTAGTTTGCACGAAAGTATTAGATTTTGGTATCTTTATTACTTATAAACATATGTCTACTTCATCAAAGACATTTGAATTCCTTGGCATAAAGAGTCGAAGCCTAACGAACGGTGAAAGGAAATTCATTAATTCAACTTTGTGCTTCGATTTTAGCCGATCTCAGTGCCAGACTTTTTTATCCTAGGTTCTAGATTTTGTAGAAGAATTATTCGAAACGTTATAATGTTGGGTTGAGGGTTGCAAGTTCGAGCCCGGTCGGCTTCCACTTAGTGCAGCTATTGTGGTAATGCTCCACTCTTGATGAATATATATATATATAATAACTCAACAAGCCAACACTCACCAACAGTGTATAAAATTATATATGACTCAAAAATACACCATCATTTTGACGTTTCGATATTATATATATATTGCAATTATGTTCTTCTAATGCACCTTTTCTCAGGAGTAAATCTTGCCAAAGGGAGACCTACAGCGCAGTCCAGCACATACGGTGACGCTGTTTCTAAGCGTGCCGTAGATGGGATACGTAACACAAACTGGCATGGAAAATCTTGTTCTACCACCAAAAATGAAAACAAACCCTGGTGGAGAGTAGATTTACAGAGAACGTATAATGTTGGACGTGTGAGAATAACTAATCGTGCAGATTGCTGTTGGTCTCGTATAAATAATTTTGATCTTATTGTGTCCACTGTACCTGCTGTGGATGAAGGCGAGACGTAAGTGAAATTCTTGAATTATTTTGTGTCAAATTAGCTACTTGGTGATAATTCTGCTCTTGCGGGAAAGAAATGAACACACTTCTCTCCCTCTCCCTGATGATAAGGATATTACAATGTTAAGGAAAGCTCTTCAAGTTGACGGAAAAAGTCTTTTACCAGTTTAATTTGGATTTGTTTGTTATTGGTATTAGACATGAAAACGTTATGCCTTAAAATAATTTTAGGACGAGAAATTTAGCTATTTAGCTGCATGGTCATAGTTTCCCCTGATATGTTGTCCGTGACCATAATTAGTTATCTTAGTCACAAAACTGTATCTGCTGCGCGCAGGGGTGTTGTTAAAATGACTAGCCATTTTCTCTTCGTTGCTAAGTGTTCTTCGAGCAATATAATTGGCAAGTAAAGATGAACATGTAAATTTTAACTACCCTGACGGCACAAGGAAGAATTTTCCTTTCACTTTAGGATGCAATTAACCTATTCAGTCTTTACTCTTTATTGTTTTGTTGTTATACATCCTTTCCATTGTCTTCTGTCGTCTTGTTGTTATATTGTCATCTCCTGATATCCAATTACTTTTTCTTTTATCGTTGTCCAATTACTTCTTTTGTTGTCATTGTTCAATTACTTCTTCTGTTGTCATTGTCCGAATGCTTCTTCTGTTGTCATTGTCCAAATACTTCTTCTGTTGTCATTGTCCAAATGCTTCTTCTGTTGTCATTGTCCAATTACTTCTTCTGTTGTCATTGTCCGAATGCTCCTTCTGTTGTCATTGTCCAAATGCTTCTTCTGTTGTCATTGTCCAAATACTTCTGTTGTCTTTTATGTTGTCTTATTTCATTGCCTCCGTCCGTCTTTCTTGTTAGTTAGCTTTTTCCACTGTAGACTTTATAGTCCTTTGCTGTCTTCTTGCATTGTTATCTTCCGTTTTCTCTGGCCATTGTCTTTCGTCTTTCTTTCGTCTCATACGTACTTGCTTTTATAAATTTTCCTCTTCCTGCTGACAAGGTAACTTATACCAGTCATTCTATTGTGCCTTCTATGGTGCAGACACAGCGAAAGAGGAAACTAGGGTTAGTAAATGGCATTTAACGGGACGTTTTTCTTGCCAATCAAATAATTCACTTATATTTCTCATAAATAGATGTCGATCTGGTCTTAGAATGAATCGTGGTGAGACGAAGACGTTCCGATGTGACCCGCCAATCAGCGGACGGTTTGTTTTCGTGCGACTTAATCACAGAAACCATCTTACACTCTGTGAAGTCGAGGTATTCGCTGCAAGGACTAGTAAGTAATATTACAAAGAATACTTCCATTGGTAATAGTAGATCACAAAGCACAGAAAATATGGGGTTTTTTCACTCAAAACGGATCACCATTTTGTAGAGAGAATGACTGGGATGAGGCTCCTTAAAGTCATCTAAGTTTGTTTATTTCTGGTTTATTTGAGTCTTCAATTTGCGTGAACGTTGTGCTTACCATACTATCTGGATATATTAGTGGTGTTTTCGAACAACTATATGATATCTATTGTGATTTGAACAAATCTTGCAGTAACAAAACTGAATAATGCTTTGAAGAGTTGACCCATAGCTTCGGCTTACTGAAGAGTATTTTTCGATTGCCATTTTTAGTATGTGGATAGTCCGAGAGTAAGGAGAAAACGAAAGAAAAGATTTATAACTAGAACCATTACGAGTGCGCAAACTTCCGCCAGGCCACTATGAATATTTAAATTACCTGGAGTAATTGGCTTCCTATTAACGGAGGTTTTCCCACGATGATTTGATTGCTTGGCTGGCTACGAACATACCATTATAAGTTCATTAAGATACGTTCATAAATGTTTGAGACATTTTAAAAGCTAACCAGGCAACAAACAAACCTCGGTGAATGCATAATCTCCTTGGCGGGGGGTAGCGAGGATGCAGATTGAAACTAGTGAAATAGGAAACCATGCATAAAGCAAAACCGTAACTGTTAGCCTAAGTTCAAAAGATGAACCCTGTATGTTTACTTTTGCTAGTTTGATACCCTCAATTTAGACAGTATCTGAACCACTTTAAAGGAACCAAGACACTGCTCTGCCCAAATAAGCGCACTTCTTTGTCTTTGCAACAGGATGACAAGTCACCGTGACCATCTTGAGTAATAAAAATTATCTCTTGTTATCAATTAGATGCCTTGCCATTAAAAATTGTCATTGGTGATAATTTATTTTAGATTCTGAAGAAGGTTTACTCGGATAATCTTATTCAAATCTGAGGGTCGATTATTGGGGTTTTAAGCCCTACATTAACTTGCCTCTTCTTAGGGACAGAAAAACTGCTGACAAAGTGCTGACACCCCATTACCTTACTATGTGAAGTTGAAACTGGCTTTGATTCAGAGCAGGGCAAAAGAATATCCCTATCGATTTGGCGCCTGCATTCTTAGTAATGAAATCGACAGCTCCATCCTTCCTTGCTTAGATTTTTTAACGTAATCTACGTTTGGTCTTTTGAGTATTTTAGTGTCAATGCCTTGAATATTTTAGATGTTAATCTTGCTCAAGAGAGACCTGCTGCACAATCTAGTACATATGCAGGAGCTACGGCTGACCGTGCTGTGGATGCTAACCTTAACTCCGTTTTCAGTGGGAAGTCCGTAACCCACACATCTCGGCAAAGGGGTCCGTGGTGGCGCGTCACACTTGAAAAGGTGTACACCATAGCCAAGGTGGTTATCACTAACAGAGGAGACTGTTGTGGAAGTAGATTGGATAACTTTGAAATTTGGATTGGAAGTTCGGGTGGAACTGGTGGCAACTCTGGAAATAAAATGTAAGCTCCCCTATTTGGTTTACCATCACATTACATACATTCGCAGTTAAAATAAAATTTTCGCTTTCAACTTTCCTGAAAATCGGAATGTGTTATCGCTGACAAAGAAATGCAGTTATGCTCGATGTGGAAGATTTTGACAAAGACACGTCGGCCATCATGTAGTTTTACAAGGCCTAGCAATTTTGGGCATATCAAGGTTAAACTATTTATGCGAGTTAAAACTTCAGCCTCGTCTACATAGTCACAGCTGTTATCAGTGTTTCAATGTCGGTCTTTCAAAATTTTGCATAAAAATGATTGATCCGTGAATTTTCCACGTACAAGAACGCATTCATGTGATGTAGACAAGTACCAAAGAAAGATATAAAGTTAGACAGCTTGACTGCCGATATTGTTGATTATATCAGACAGCAAATCATGTCACCGTGACAATATTGCCACTCATTCATTATATTTTTCTACCTCAGATGTGCATATGGCGAGAGAATACCACAAGGGCAAAGACGAGCAATCTATTGTGATCAGCCTCTCCAAGGCCGCTACGTCGTTATCAGACTACCAACTTATCAATACCTACATCTCGCTGAGGTTGAAGTGTATGCTGGCAAGAAATGTATGTATTACTGATGCAATATTTTACCTCTCGGTTATCGTAACGTTTTGTTAGCTTTGCACAATGTAATACCATACTTGCACGAAAGATAAAAAGAAAATTGTACTTAGTTTGCTTAAGTTTTGCTTGTATCATTTGTAATTTTTTCTTCTGCAAATCGTTCAGTCAATCGTTAATTGTCTGCTAAACTGCTCGGAAGAGCAGAGCTGGACCAATCCGTAAGTAGTGTAAATTGCAGAACAGAGAAGGGTGTGTAGTTGAGCAAGATGACTGTCTTTGTGTCCTGCTCTCAAAATATTTTATCTTCATGGGCACTCTAGCTAATGATGATGGTTGGTTCATATTTCCTGCAGTATTTTTAGGGCTTTTTAACTTCTTGACCTGTCACTGTCAAATTCATTTCTTTCACAAGCCTTGTCACTTTCTTTCCAATTTTTGTCTCGGTATTTCTGTCAATCTATCACTTATCTGTTACTCATTCTTCTTTTGCCCATGCATTTGGCTATCCCGTTTAACTGCATCATAATGCTGGATTCTCGTCTTCTGTGATGATTCTAATTTAATATGGTTCTCCTTCTTTGACACAGCATACAAACTCATTCCTGTGACTGCATGCTACTATCTAACCACCTTCCATCAAGTATATGCATTTCTTCCTATCCACCAAAAGTATGTAATAATTTCTACCTGACACTATGAGCAACTGTACACGATAATCTTGTAGGAATTATGATTCTTCATCAGTAGTTTAATAAATTGGTATTTGTTTCTTTCCGTCATAGCACCAAGACCCAAAGTATTTGGTAAGATTTTGTGTTTTTATCTGCAATTGTTGCTGTAACTTTGTTTTGCTCGGGAGGAGCTGTCAGTATAAGTTTCTTATTGGATAGTTTTTTATTGGATAGATTAGGTGTTATGTGCACCTAATTCTAATGTGGAGCTACGAATGCTGGACCATCTCAAGTAATATGGTAACAAAAACTCTGTTAAACTCTAAATGTTTTGTAGGATGTTGGGAATTTCATGAAAAGATGTTCCAAATAAAATTGTGTTAACGAGCTCAGTAATGGAAAAGTGCATACTCACAATGTATGTGCTAATGCACGGATCGAATTAATGGCCGTTCGTGGATGACAACCGGTGCAATTTGGAATTGAAGAGCTGCGAAAGGAATCTGACATTTTTCACTAAAGCAGTGACAGTAAACACTATGCAGACTGTGTCGATAGAAATTGTGATTTAGACGTTCAATAAATTCATGTGTGAACGCAATTTTGCTGTTTTGATCCCTGTAATGACGTCAGCATAAGACACACTGGCACTCATTGCTCCACATATAATACGCTTTTTGTCTACTTATTCATTTTAACGGTAAATTTAGGTAGAAATTTAAGCACAAACATTTATGTTTCATTTTTATTCATTCGCAGAAGTGAATTTAGCCGGTGGTAAGAGAACTATGCAGTCGTCTTTGCAAGGTTCAGGGTATTCCCGATGGGCTGTCGATGGCAAACGCAATCCAAGTAATGTGAGATATTGCACATCCACACGAGCTCAACAAAATCCGTGGTGGCGAGTGGATTTGGAGAAAAATGTTCTTGTTGTACGAGTCAATATCCAAAACTTAAACCCGTATTGGAATCGACTGAGCAATTTTGAAATAAGAGTTACTAATAATCCAAACGCACGAGGAGTCCGTGGAGCAATGTAAGTAAAAGATCGAAACGAATTGTGCTGTTTACGAAGAAGTTATGATCGCAGTATTAAGTCACTAACTGTACTCACTGGAGCTTAAAATTCCTAGACACCGTACCACCACAGCTTACTAATTTTTCGAAAATTTCTAGTTCCGCTGTTCTTAAACTCTTGCAACTGTGTTAGTACTCAAAGTCTTTTACATAAATACTTAATACTTTGTACTTTAATTTATTTACCTTCTTTCTCGTTTCCTTTATCTATAGATGTAAATCTGGGCTATACATGTACCAGAGGGAGATGCGAGCAATCTACTGTACTACACCAGTAAGAGGGCGTTATGTTTTCATTCGAATTGTTGGGCGCCAGATTTTGAGTCTTTGCGAAGTTGAAGTCTACAGCTCTGATCCAGGTGAGTAGGGAAACTGATTTTGATGATGTTGATGATGACGGTGATGGTGTTGGTGGTGATGGTGATGATGATTACGACGATAATGATGATATGGATGATGATTACGACGATAATGATGATATGGATGATGATTACGACGATAATGATGATATGGATGATGATGACGGTGATGGTGTTGGTGGTGATGGTGATGATGATGATATGGATGATGATTACGACGATAATGATGATATGGATGATGATGATGGTGATGGTGATGATGATGATGACGGTGATGGTGGTGGTGGTGATGGTGATGGTGATGGTGATGATATGGATGATGATGACGACGACGACGATGATGATGATATGGATGATGATGATGATATGGATGATGATGATGATATGGATGATGATGATGGTGATGATGATGATGATGATGATGATGATGGTGGTGATGGTGATGGTGATGATGATATGGATGATGATGATGATGATGATGATGATATGGATGATGACGATGATGATGATCGTTGGCATGCATATTCCGCTATAAATATTTCAGTTTTGACTTTGTGTATCCCCTTATCTAATAGTAACACCGAAAAGAAATCCAGCTAGTCAATATGGAATACCTAGCCATATGGAATACATTATTACAAATGTGGTTTTTTTATATCTAAGCAAATGTTTTTATCTTTTCAGTTCCCAAAACAGGCTTGTATCACGTCAACAGAGCTCGAGATAAACCCACTATGCAGTCTAGTACTGGCTGGGGTGGCGTGTCTACTCGTGCAGTGGATGGTAGCAGGGATGCTAATTATAACAAACGCTCCTGCACAGCAACAAATTGGGAGAGAAATCCCTGGTGGAGAGTAGACTTAGGTTACATTTTGCCTGTTGGTCGAGTTATCATACGAAATCGATGGGACTGCTGTTGGGATAGACTACGAAATGTACAAGTAATGATTGGAAATGACAGACGCAAAGGAGGAATTTATAATGAAAAGTAAGCTTGTTACCCTAACAAATGTTGCTTTTTTTGTTTTGTTTTTTTGTCAGTTTTTCCCCTTACCTCACTGTGGAGATCTTCGCTTTGGCACAAGACATTAAAGGTTAAATCCCTTTCGTGACACCACTGATACCTGGGTCCGAACCCCAACCTTCCGATTGAAAGCTGACGTCACTAGCCATTACGTCACGGCTGCCCCTAACCCTAACAAATGTTAACATTTTAGAAACAAGTGTCCTTAGACACTGGCATTCTCTAGCTGACTACGGGGAAATAGGAATTAGAGTTAAGCATTTTTTACGTCAGTTTTCCCAAGGGGAACCACCCACAAGGGGTTAATTCGTGGCTTTGACAGTATTCACTGTGTAAGATGTTTGTTGTGGCACGGGGTATTTAAGGTCAGATGCCCCCTCCTGACACCACCGATGGCTGGATTCGAACCCCGCTCTTTGAATTGTGCGTCGGCGCCTGTAACCATTGCGCCACAGCTGCTTTAGAAGTTGGGCTAAGCCGGGAAACGAACCAGGAGCCTCTCACACTGTAAAAGCAAAACGTTGTAAATAGTAAGCACCTATGATGTTTTGGAATGTAAAGCACGTTTGACTTTTTATCCAGCAAATTTACGTTCTGTTTCAAGTCGATTTGGAGACAAAGGTGAAAGAGTATGATTGGGATTTTGTGGTAATGAGTTTAGTATTTTACACTGCCGAACAAGGTAACGAACCATTGTAATTTCGATTCAAAGTTTGACGTCATTGACATACACTCTAGGTAAGCTATTTGCGATGATATCCTTTGCATTTGACATGTTAAGGGTTGAAGTGTATATCAGTGATTAAATGATCTGATTCGAAATATGAAGATTGGAAAACACCAAATGATTACATTATATCATATTGCAACTGTTCTATTGTTTTTGTTTAGATGTCAAAACGGATTAACATTTGGAAGAGCGGAAACAAAGACTATTACTTGCAGTCCTCCTATTCCCGGCAGATTTGTTTTCGTCAGAATTACTTCATCCCGCGCTTTGTTGACATTATGCGAAGTAGAAGTATATGAAGGTAGACTAGGTGAGTATTTTTGTGCTAAACTGAAATCATTTTGCGGTGGAAATTGATTGAGTATTCCGGTGTAAATGTCGAAGAAAATAATTTTTAAGTTTGCGCTTTGCCTTGCTGTCATTCAAATACAAATGATAAGATTCAGATGACGTGAAATACTCGGGTTATTGTTCTATGACCTCATTATAAATATTATCCTGTTCTCTATCAATAGATAAAATGATAACATGATGCCGTGTAATTTGGTGGTATATGGTTCAGTGTAATTTATTGTAATATTGTTTGGTGTGGTATAGTGTGGTGTAGAATACTACGTATACTGCAGTATAGTGTTGAATAGCGTTCTATAGTTTTGTGTAGTTGATTTAGTGATTTAGTGTAGCCTTTTATGGTTTGCTTTTGAGAAATGCAGTTTTGTGAAAGGTTTGTGTCGTACAGTGTAGTGTGGTGAGGTAAGGTAAGGTGCAATGTAGTGAGTAGTGTATGCTGGTGACTTTGAGTGTAGTTTCATGTGGTGATGTGTTCATGACTTTGAGTCTAGTTTCGATGCAGTGTAGTCTTGTGTTGTATAGGGCGATGCAGTGTAGTCTTGTGTTGTATAGGGCGATGCAGTGTAGTCTTGTGTTGTGCAGGGCAATGCAGCGTTGTGTTGTATAGGGCGATGCAGTGTAGTCTTGTGTTGTGTAGGGAGATGCAGCGTTGTGTTGTATAGGGCGATGC
>JANTCA010006774.1:9981-29363 GCA_024741275.1 Chironex yamaguchii
CAGTATCATGTGACTTGAGGTTGAGACCAAAATATCACAAGCTAATATGAAAACGGTCAGACTTGAAAGATGAAAGACTTGTGAATTATGTCTAGCGCTTGAATATTTTGAAACAAGCATATCACAGCATGGTTTTGCCTTGTTTTCGGTGTGTGTAAGTAAATCATTTTCTCTTTAAACAATTTGGTTAGTCTACTAAAACATATCCTGTTGTTCTATAAGATTTAATTTGTTAACTAGTGCAAAAAGCAAATTCAAACACAGCACTACATTTCCATAAAAGAACCCTGCGTTGCGGAAATGCGCCCAAACCCCCATATGATTAAAAGCTCGAGCCGTCATACGTCGTACTTTGATTTTGATGAAAATCCTCTATGGTATTCAACACTGATAGTCACTTTTGTAAGCTTGGTGACTAAATTAGTGTATATTTATGTCAGTTGGATCATATTAAATATCATCTCTATTTGGCAAGGGTCACTGTCTGCAGCTATTGTCCTCAAGACTCACTCCACAGATATAGTGCTCGTGACATAACACCAGCTGTCTTGTTCAACTCGCAGTAAAGGTGAGACCACTTTACTAGACAGTAAGTCTTAAATTATCTCCATAGCCAGGATACCCAGAATGTACAGGTTTTAATCATTCTTTCTCATTATTTTGTAACAGGGCTTATATTCAGCACTTCCAGAAGAACTGCAAAGGACAACTCTGTGCATATAAACGAAAACGAGCTTTGGTATGTAAGTACCGTCGATTTTAACTTCTATAATATTCTTTCTGTGAGATGATATAATACATGTAGTAATTTTTTATCAAGGCCATTTTGTTTGTTGGTTCAAGTTTTTGCAGCTAATGCGCTATTGTAAGCTATGCAACAGCATTAAAGACCTTCTTGTACATCATTTAAAGCGACAGGGAATTTGTGCTTCACGATATTAAGGTCATATCGACAAGATTTTTCATCTGAACGTCTCCCTACTTACATTAATCTAGTTGAAAATTGGCCAGCTCAGTTTACAACCATGTTGATTTTCATAGCTGTTGAATTGATTGCTTTTTCTTGTGGATATATGTGTCCCTGTTTTGCATATTACAACTAAGTGAACACAAGAGGTAAGTTGAACCTTGAGAAAAGGACGCGTCATTTCATTTCCCATTCATTCTTTACATCTGCGAATGAGCCAAGACACTACAGGGGCTCACATTACATTGCGTGATAATACAGTTTGTACCAGACGTAGGCCTAAACTCTTGGGGATCTATTGACATTAGAAAAAATATTATTGTCTAGAAAAACCCACTAGTTTTTAAGGAAACCATCCCTCCAGATTTTCGGTAAATGCTATCAGCTGTTGTAAGACAGAACATGCTGTGGTTCTCTGCTATAGTAAATTCTCTCGTACGAGGAGCAGTGAGCTTATTCGCCCATGTCTGTTTAATTTAGCCGGTATGTGAATAGCTTTGAAATATAAACTGTGCGCAGCATTATTGATAAGTAAAATATTTTGCTGTTGATGATCCGATGTATCCCGCAGTCTTGCGTTGTTCTAAAAGCAGTATATCACTGTCACTAGACATGTATCATAAACTGACTTATATTATGGTTTGGGTGTGTACGTCTGCTCTTAAAACTTAATAGGTCCTAAGCGTCAACATCAATCCTCTGCTGGCTAGCATTTGGTAGTTTGCCAAGTCCGATGAAATTTCAAGTTGCCTTTTGCATATTACCAAACTCAAAAAGACTTACCAAAAGACATGCTTCGATTTGTCTCCAAAGAAAAAGAAGAGAAAACAAGACGATGTGTATATTCTTTCAAGGGATTGACCTATGCTATGTTGCTTTGAAGTAGTTCTCGTCAAGGTATACACCCTACGACCCACGTCTTGTCTGTATATTTTCATTTTTTGCTTATTGGGTTTGACTTGATTCGTGTGGATGATTTTTTGTTGTACTGATCCAACAGAAACGTAACAATCTCGATATGGCATTCTAGGAGTAGAAAAATCTCTCTTTCTACAATACATTTTTTAGAGATGAACTCGAGCATTTATCAATAGTGAAGCTTTAGGTCTAAATCGTGTCCCTTGTGTTGTTTTATGAATTGATTCGGTAATAAAAATAGCATTAAAACATTACAGTGTGTGCTAATGACAAGTTAAGAGTAGGGAAGACTTCAAAGACATGGCTCCACGTCTAAGTTGTTTAAATCGGGCCCTACACCCTTTCTCATATGCATATCAGGTGTGGCTAGGTACTAGCTGGAAAAGTTATATCTAACGCAATTTTTCTGTGTCCTTTTGCAGTTTTGCAAAATATTTTGTATAGAATTACACAAAATAGGAGTAGAAAGTGCTTTCACCCTTCTTGTCAGACCTTCAGGAATACCTGTGAAAAAGCAAATGTTTCGACATGGGGTGATCTGGTATGACACGAAAAGTGAAAGTTCTGGCACGAACAAATGTATCTGCTTGGTAATTCCACCTTGACTTCATAATAACATATACGTATCATTTATAACTTATTTTGTACTAAATTCCTCTTCATCCAATGACACTGTGAATTGATCATTATGTTTGGTATGTAGGAAGTTATAAAAGAATCCTTGGATATCTACATTCCTCAGACATTTTCTATGGATATGCTCTTGAATAAAAATGTAGTCTTCTAATACTTAAACGTCTAATTGTATATTAACCATAGTGGTTTGAGTCTAGAGTAGGAATTTACGAAATCACGTGATCAAATAAAATGTCAACGTGTCTCTTTACCTACAATCATTGGCAAAATTCTTGGTACACCTTGCAACTTTTCCATACTTTCAATGCTTAATCCCACTTGCTCCCTCTAACATTGTTGGTATGTGAGCGTGATAAAAAGATAACATTGATAGCAACTGTTTAAGGCAACATGCCTTAAGGCTTTTGCAACTGCTTCGAACATAGCAACGTTGTTATTGGTGGGAAGGGGGAAATATAAAGAGACAAGGGAATACTTTTAGTTAAAGAGTAACTTTGAACTTTCGAATTGTTAGGTATACCAAGGACTTTCGGCAGTTATTGTACATGTAGAAATTAGCCTTTAATTGATTAGAACAGTAATCTACTTCTTAACAAGATTGAGATGTACGTACAGTTTAAAAGAAATATAGAACAGACTTGTATTAATCACCATGAAAAATGACCATATAGTACAAAGGTAAGAATTGCTACCACTAATAATAATACAAATTCTAATATATTAATAATACAAAGCTTTTTAATAGTGAACATATGAGCAAAGTAAAATATTTGTATCCTACAATCACGGTGTGCAACAACAAATAACATAATGATGAAAATGAACCTTGTATTTCCCATAGCGAAGGAACACGATATTCTCAATAAATATTGTGTCAGCAGCTACGTTATGTGTATGCATATATGCTACATATTCATATATATAGCTTATACGTGCAGTTTTATTTATTTGAAACAATCGATAAATGCCATATGTCATTCCTACTTTTCGTTCTTGAGTCTGACAATACGGACTTGAAATAAGTGAGGTACTGTACATTTGAAACTAGACTCCTTGTGATGTCACAACTAGTAAGATAATTTCGTAAATCAAATACTGTCAAACACAAATGACACAAACGATTCTTTTTACGGTTGTTGGCTTTGTAGTGGCTAATTTTGAAACTCGTTTAAGAACATAAATGATGACATGTAGATCAATGGCGAATTTTTCACTAAAAATTCGAATAAATTGTTACAGTCACCAGACATAATTATACTTTGAACTGGTACTTTGTAACATTGTGGTTTCAAAATACGTTTGAAGGAACCTTTTCAAAGATGGCTCCCCTGAATACTAGATCCTGAAAGGTGAATATTCATTATACTCGAAAACTACCCAATCAAAAGTTAAACCATCGCTATCGTTAGAAGTTTGATAATCTAAAATCTGTTAGTTGACTCGAGTTTGTGTTACCAAATAAAAAAGTGGACTCTTTTCCATAAAAAAACCCACATAGTTTAAGAAGAAATTAACTTGAAAATTGAGTGAATGTAACATTTCTTGTACGTTTGGCTTAGTTGTGAACTAATAGACAGGTCTATGATCCTTACACTGTAACCCTGGATAAAATTTTGTGCATTAGGTCTGTGTAAAAGCATTCATGCTTAGCCTATTTCAACTGAAATTGAATAAAGCCACCAGTGTCTGCATGTTGTTACACAAACTTAAGCCACGATGGATGAAGTTTTATAGTTACTAGGAGAAAGACGAAATTTTAACAGACTGCAATTTGAGCGTGATGCAAGGCAGGCGCTATTCTTTCCACTAGTCGCTGAAATGTTACTTTCGATCCAAAACAGTCGTCATTTGATCCAATCTTACTTCAGGACAAGCAGACCGAGTAACTTCCCTTGAGGAGATAAAGTTAGTCGCAAGGCCTGAGGCTGCACACTTTTTGCTGGTTGTCGGGAAAGAACAGAGGATGCAAACATTCTTCTCACCCCTAGCATGGGTGAGGTTCCCCCTGCATAGTCTTTGATTTCCCATTTTCGCGTAAAAATTTTACAAACAGTTTTAGGAAGTCGGATTCAAAAATCAATAAACATTGGTGCATGAGGCAAAATGACTCAGTGTTTTAAAACGAAACGGCATCCATCCTTTAATTCATCATTGAAAAACATTACAAGAAGATCATCAAAGGTCAGTCTTGAAGGGTCATTTTCCTTCCCAAAATTTCTTATATTTAATGAAAAGTGTTGTAAAATGGAACCATTTCTATACTGAACTAGGTGTTTGCCATCGTGTCACATAAATATACCTTGAGTCTTGTTCATCTTGGCTGAAATACCTTTACAACCATTGTCGCGTACTCTACTCTTGAAATTTTTACCAAAGCCTTCACTCGGGTTATTCACAAGAAATTGAGAAGTATCAGTTTACTAATTTCCTCTCGCCTCAGACAATGTTTTGACTGAAACAGTGAACGTGATGAAACCATTTATCTATCGTCTTTGCAAGTGTCTGTTTCTTAGTCAATTGAGAAGATAGAATTGACCTCCAGACATTAGATCAACCGGGGTCAATTTCTGCTAAACCTTTTGCTGAAGAAATGGTATTAACGTTTTATTGCTATGCCGAAAATGTTTTCATGTTCCATATCTAGATTGTACAAGTGAATGATAACCTCTGCCTCACTCTGATTATTACTTTGTGCTCCAAAATGCTCCAAAATACAGTGTATTTTGAAAGAAAACTTGCAAACAAGCGATAATAGCATGGAATGTATCTGTTTCGTTACACTTGAGTTGGTCTTATATTTTAAGCTCGGCTATTGAATTGGTATTCTTCGCTAGAACTCATAATTCTTTCAGATCGAATATGCGAGTGTTTACAAAATATCTTCTAATGGAATATAGCTAACAGTGGAGACATGAAGAGTACAAATATGCGCCTCAACGACAGTAGAAAAGCTACAAAGGACCAAAACATGTTGGTCAAGACCAAAACATGTTGGTCAGGATCTTCTAAAATTTGCAGTAAGATCGTTCATGTTTTTAGAATTGATTTAAATAATCTTTCTAGCCTGAATATATCCTTGATTTATACAAAGAAAAAGAAACGAGAAATAACCCAACCATGTTATCCAGTGCCACTTAGGAAGACATTGGTATGCATTATTTGCAATCCAAATGACGGTGTTAATATTTCATAATTATTGCTTTACTTCATTTGATAGGTTCCCTTCTCCCGTGTAAAATTTTGTATCAAAGGTTACCTTTATCCGTTGCAAAGCTAAATAAAATCAAGGGCGCGGGGTTGTCTTTCCCGAATGTAAGTATAAGATATATAAATATAAACAACGGTATATTTCATTTAATTCAATTGTCACTCTGACTCAGAAACTGGCATCATACACTTAAGAAGTATGTGAGAAGTGGCAGAAAGAGGCAGATAAACCCGACCCGTTTTCAACAAACATGCTTTGATTAAAATGAGACACTTTTTAGCTTTTCAATAGTGACAGGTGAGGACTCCCTTGGCCCTCTCTGCTCCTACGTTTAAACCTGGTCAAGTGACTAAACATGCTACGTTCCCTCTTGTCAAAGGTCAGGTTTATCGTCTAATTGTAAGACCACCAAAAATATAGCTCGGCAGACTTCCTGCACCTTGACGTACACATACCTTTTTCATGCTGCGTCCAAAAATAAACACTGTTGATGTATTTGAAATGTTAATGATGTCGGAGTCAAATCAAGGGAACTCTGCAAATCACAATATCAAGGCCTTATTTCGAAACAGACTTAGATCTTTTCCTGTAAGTATAATCTTATTTATAGCAACTTACATCTCAGCATGAAGGGCCCACGAGAAGCTTAAATAACGCTCGTCTCAAAGTTGTTTGTGTACCTTACATTGAAACTGTGTCATACTGTAGCTCTTTTTGGAGCAGTCTATCAAGGCTTGTAGGGCAATAAACGTGCGAATGCTAGATCGTCTCTTGCGATGCAAAATGCATATCTATTTCACCTTACATAGATACTAGTCCATCCCTGCAGTGCGCTTCTCTAGAGCCAGAGGTTCCAATTTAAGCTACCTATGATGGTAGATGATGTTTGCAGCGAAGGAAGTTTGATACGGCTGGAACACGGCCCATCGACCTTGCAAACAGCAGGATGTTTCGTTATACCAGCGGAAAACCGCAGTCAATTGACTGAAGGGGAACTTTGTCCTTTTCTTATCGTAGATTTTGTTAGCTTCGACATACTTTCAGTCTATTACATAAGCAGACAAGGAAATGTGCGCGTCAGTAGCAATGTAAGAGGCAATGAATCGCAAAGAAAAGACATCAGATATGTATATAGCTTAGTAGAGGTTTCCCAATATTTGTAGACACTTGTGAGTTGTATTTCGGAAGATTTGCTAATCACTAGATTTTTCTTGAGTAAAACTCACTTCATATAAATGTTTGTATTTAATCAAATGTTGTAACTTCTTTAATTTGAAAAACAGTGCTTTTTTCCTAGCAACAACATTGTTAAAGCCTGAGGCTGATTATAAACGAGTAAAAAGAGAAACTTTTAGCCTAAGATAGCATAGGAACATTAAGAAATGTCATGACTTTTAAAGCAATCACATCGATTGACGAGCACAGATTTGGCGCCAACTTGTGACGTCATAACGTACCTATGGCTGATATTGTGGATGGGAAGTCCACACATATCTTATTGCCTAATGAAAGCGAACAAGGCTGCTTGATTTCTAAACGCCTATTCCCAAACATGAGACCTGCCTGGGAGATTTATGATACTCTACTTTGCTACTGCATTTTCCTATTGCACTGCATTAATTTCAGGTGACAAAAAGTCATTACAACGAGATCAAATGCTAATGTTAATTAAGACCCGCCCTCCTTAAGTTGTTGCAGCCTTTAATAAGTCTAATGGTGTAAGCGCTTTTACATATGTAAAGTTTTTTAAAGGAACAATAGTTTCGTACTTGGATTTACCCCAGCGGTGTGTCGAGAAGCTATCAATTGTTTAGGACAAGAATTTAAGAGATTGCATTAGTACATGCCAATATGAACTCACAAAGCAAATGATATACCTTCAAACTAAATTCCAATCTCTACCTTTAGAGGATCAGATAGCAATTCCGTCTAGTATTTAGACAGTATTCCTCCAATAGAAAGATTTTCTTCTGTTACTTCATGGTAACGTATCTCTGCCTTCATTGCGTAGGTTATCTGGTTGTGTTTTATCGTTTCTATATCATTTTTATACGAAAGTAACCAAAAACATTAAATCAAAGAAAAGGTTATAAACAGGACAGACATTGAACAAGAAAAAGGTAAACCATCACTAAATGACCAGCTTTGGAATACTTCATAATTTCGTCTTTAACCATTAACCGAAAATGGGCTCATTGGTCCTTGTGTTTTTATTTTCCTGGCAATTAATACGAAATGCCAACGTTCTTACTCAGATAAGAAATCTAACATTTAAAACAAAGGTCAAATTTGTAATGATAGTTGAGTTAATCAGACCAAATATCAAGGATCAAGAGACAAGGAGTCCATGAGCCTGTCAGCAATATGAAGACTTCAGTTGCTTGGACCACAAAGGATGGTTTCTTTAAAGAATTTGATACAAATGTATGTGAAGATATCTGAATAATTTATTTATTTCATTTTACGGTTTGAGACTATACCAAAGGTTATTTACAGCCAAGTATCCTTCGGTTACTCCATTTAAATGCGACTTATCTGGAAGCGGAATATTTCCCAACTTATCGGAGGACCTACCTCTGCAAAGTTCTCGATAGATTTGACTTTGGAAAAATCTGCTACTTATTAAATTGTTTTGTACCTCCTTCTGACCTTCTGCTAAGCCATATTCATCAATTTGTACTTCACAATTCACTTTTTTGCTTTAGGTTACACAAAAATTTAAAAAACAATATATATCCTTGCAAAGATCCTTGCAAAGATCCTTTTGATCAAAGTCATGTCCCTCTTGTGTTTTTGATGGTTCGGGGCCTAAATAAAAGATTTTTTTAAAGGAACTGTTTCCGTAAAGTATTCTTTTGCTTCCATCATTTTTATTTGCACATGTCATCACTAGCCATTTAACACCTCCTTTCTCCAGCCATACGTCTTTTAAAAAACTTTGTCAAAGATTTTGGTAAAAGCCAGACATGAAAATATCATACGTCGTGAACTAAACAGGACATGCTATTCCATTCTGTAATCTTTTCAAAATATTTTATTATTTTTCCTGAAACATTCTTGGTTGTCAGCTATTCTCTCTTTGTGAAAAATCTAAGAAGTTCGACTTAATTGTTTCATTGTTAATGTGAACCGCATTTGACATGGAAATAAGTGCATACAATTAAAGAGAAAAAGCTTGTAGTAACTATTCTTTATAAGTATACTTACCAGAGTATAATATCCTACTATCATTATTGCAAAACCCATCCGTATAAATGTGACTTAGGCCCTATTTACATGGATATTGGGTATCCTCCTTTAAGGATTATCCTACCAGAAGGGCTAAAACACAGCCCTCCTTTACATACAAACTCAACAAGCCAGGGTCACCCTAGGGGTAGGGATAGTGCCATTGCCAGGTCGTGGTTTTCAAGAGGTTTTTTTGCAGACTCTTTCTGCAACAGTACGATTTGTCATTTAAATGTGGCGAGTCTAACAGAAAAGTCCTTCATTGACATCAAATCAAGATAGCCCTCCTCCTAGGGTCACCCTCCTCGGAGGGTCAGCCTACCTAGTTGACAGGGTGACCCTGTTCCTAGAGTAATCCTACCTGACATGTTAACACGACCACGGAAAACAAAAGAGGATGGTGACTCTAGTAGTAGGACGATCATACATAGGAGGGTCATTCATGTAAACAAGCCTTTCAGTAAAACACAACAGTTTAGTATATTCTTAATAACTAACATTGAAATATGTAACATTGAAATGACCTTAGTTCTCTTTTCTCTAAAACTTTCAATTAAATACCTATAGGGCATTGTGTTTCATTAAGATGAAATTGAAAGTCCTATTTCTCAACAGTGATATATGCCCCCGTTTATTCAACCCCCGCTCTCGCTTATTGATTTTCAAAACAGCCCCGTTTATTTCGGTCCCCCGTTTATTTGATTGCCGAGAGTACGTTGTGAACGGTAGCCTCTTTTTGAAGCCTTGATCAGGTAAGACGGTATCGATACAATGACGTCACTGTAGCAAAAATCGCACGGGACTACGAAAGTCCAAGTCATAATATACAATATAAAATGTAGGGTGGAAATTTTCTTCCAGACCATATCAAACAATTCTATTCAGAAGGGAACCGTGCTTAAAGTATTCTCAATTGGGATACAGACACAAACAGAGAAACTTACACACGTATCTGCATGTAGGCACATACGTGAGATTAAAGGACCACGTGGGGACGAAAACAAAGCCTGGATTTTTCTCTTGTGTGCACCAAAAGAGGTAAGGATCAAGACCTTGCGAGAATCTTTTCATATTGTGAATTATTAAATAGTAATTTCATGATTCAAAAATTTTTTTGACATGAAGGACACTTTAAATCACGACGAAACAGGTAACCAATTTTAAGCGATGCTTTGGAAGGCCGTCATCATAGCCTATTTATTTAAAGGGTAAAATTTGAAAACAGGTTTTTATGTCTTAAGTGCTAAAACGCCCACATATCCTTATACCCTTGTTAAATTTCCTAAATGTAAATCCGTGCAATGATTTACAAGGGAAGTGCCTTGAATTGACGATAGATCACATCCAAAGTGCTTGGATTTGACCATTCACTACTCTATGTTATTTGAGACAAAATTTTGAAGGAAATCGGAAGACGACGAAAATTGTGCAGTTGATGGCGTAGAATGACAAACCAGAGTATCAGATTTAGGCAACAGTTAGCTATGCTTTCTCTACTTGGGTCCACTCTGAGATTATACGGTACAATCCAATTCCCTGCCTAGTGACATGTTTAATCTTGTTATTGGTTCCTATTCACCTAAACTCAGAAAATGATGACAAAAACAGGTTCAGCAATTATTAGGATTGTCTGCTGAAGAACACAAGTTTACCATAACAGTAAGCAATGAGATCTTATGGAATGTCAAGATGGTTATATACTTCCTTTGGGTTGCTAGAATTCTGGCTAATCCCATGAACTACTTCCATATAGACGTCGACAGGGTGGTCTTAGAAAAGAAGTAAAGTAAGGATTGTGATCGTTTATATGCTTGTAAAGCGTATACGCCAATAAACAGACAACCAACCAGAAGATTGTACGATTGGAGTTGAATGACTAATAGTCTCGCGACCTATTGAGCTGGTAAGTTCAGTGGGACTGTCGTCAGATTTGCAATCGTGAGACAAGGTTTCGACGGTGTGGTGGTAACAATCACAACTTTATGTTTAATTCCAAGCAGTTACGTATTGGTTGACTTAACCAGTTCCGCATTTCAAATACATGCCAGGTAAAGCTCAGTATTTGATATCAGGAGTAAGAAATGTTTTTTTGCCTTGGACAGAAAAATTGACTAGATTACCCATTGCAGTTGCTTGCTTGCAGGCATGTGTTCAGAAAATAGTGTGATTTTAACATCATCAATATTTTGACATAGACCACAAAGTTTCATGTCATTAGATGCAGTAATTATTTGAACAATTTTAGGCAAAACTGTGGTCATCACTCAATTAAGCAAATAAAGGTTTCTTCTGCTCTTTCGTGACCTTGCTACGAAAGTCCTTTAGGTCGGTTGAGATCGGACATTGATATGTGGGCTACAGGAATTCAGGGATGGTAACAACGTATTGCATAAGAATTTTGTACAAATTCTATATGTAATTCAACTAGCTATCACTTACGATTAAAAGTGTTCACTGAGTCATCAAATCTAGAGCATTTCTGTCACACGCACTTAATTCCTCACGAACAAACAAACGGCTCAAGAGAATGCTTTAACAACGATTTTGTAGGTTTGGTTTGCGTCCGCGCCAACAGTTCAACTGCAACCTTGAATTGTTGCAATGATCTGAGGTCAAATACTAGCAGACAGATGCAGCCTAACTGCAAACAACTGCCGCAAAATATAAAAGCAGCTATAAAGCAAAATTGAGCGAGATAACCTAACAATTTTACTGGAAATCTAGAATTACCTTTTAAGTAAATAACAAAATTTTCGTTCAGGGGCCAGCGTATACACAGAATACGCTAAATGCTAAGCATAACAAGAGGGTCAGGTAACTAATGGTTAAAAATAGCGAGTTTTAGCTTATGCCAATGTATGCGTAAATTGTTTTACAGTGTTGCTTGCATTAAGGGAACACTTCCTTCTGCCCGTAAACATGAGTCGTACTAAAGTTGTTCTTTCAATAAATAAAAGATCGTTGATATTGTTATATGATTTCATAGTTATAACGAAACAGCTTAAGACAAACATATTGAGTTTAGAAACACAAGACCTTAACAACACTAGGAAATGCGTTGAAATTGGAAACATGAAAATCAATGATTACACTGAAATGCCAAATCTATTAAGCGCCTGAAAGTGAGTAGATATGCAGCAACTATGAAGCAGTTTTAAACCGAATATCAGAAGAATGAAAATAGGATTGTCAAAGATGGAGCAACTGAAGACGATAAAGTTAACTAAAACAATAATTCGTGTAGTCGTATATTACATTAACTGGAATAAACTATAAAATCGTGCATAAAGAAATAGATTAAAGCTGTTGCAAGCAATAAAGAATCAACCGATAAAAAGCTATCAAAACCACATGCAAGGCTAGTTTCATATCAAAAGAAGGGACACCATACCTGCAAAACAGATTGTAAGAAGACTTAGTACTCTATAAAAAGTACTTTGTCAGATAACGATTTAAACGTCAATAGTGGAAAAGAGAAGAAAAAGGTTGAAAGCTTTGAGGAATTGAAGGACAAACTCTTGCAGGTTTGGAGAAGTTGAATTGACAGAATCCTTAAAAAGTGAAAGAATTAATTCTGAGATATTAATCCTACTCATTTTCTGATACAGGATATTCACTTACAGTGCAATGTGCTGGATTATGCTTATATATGCTTAGATTGATGAGGAGCTTAGTATTGTCCATATCCTTAACATCAATAAATATAGAATAAAAGTGCTGTTTATTATAACATTTTGTTGAAGTAGACCATAGAATGTTTGTAAGCAGTATTGTGTAATCAACTTTCTGAATTGTCTACATGCGTGATCCTTGATATACACGAAATTAGCCATTATCTTAACCTTTATCTTGTTCATCTTAGAGCTGACCTCAAATGCATCCCTTTGTGCCAAGGCTAATTAATAGTTTAAAGTTTGAGCAAGCATTGCCCAACAGAAGACATAATCAGTTATTAATCTCATTTGTTTACAAGGTCAAAGTAGTAACTTATTGTCCTGTAAATAAGCGTGAACGATGATATGATTGCATTTTATGCCATAAATTATAATAATTAGTATCACTGTCTTAGGGGCCGATATTCAAAAGTAAAGTTTAAAACGGGATTCTTACGCACAAATTTCTACCGATAAAGTGCACATGACCGCAAGTATTTCATCCAAAATTTCAATATACCATCCCCCATCATTTGCGCTGACTTTAATTTCTGCTGCTGTTTTCGTACTTCGGATTTTAAGATAGCTAATAAGACTCACTTCTTACGAAGGAGCTTTTTCATTATCACTACCTTGAAAATTATTGATTACAAGACGGAAAAAGTGCGTCCTTATTTCTGGTCATTTCATGAACAAAAGTGCTTTCGTGGCGTTCGTGACTTTCGACTTCATGTCATGGCTCTTTCATTACACTCTTTGATACACCCACCCAAAAACCATAGTTGAGCTTTTGACATCCAAATGCACTAAGCATATTAGAATATAGGGTGTTTTAGGGGGCAGGCTAGAGAAAAATGACTAACATAACACTAACTAAAATGACTTAAAAGACTCCATCTCAATAGTACCCTCCAGGAGTATGATCAGACGATAACATGGAACCCAATAGGTGCAAAACGGAAACAAGGATATCCAGCTATAGAGGTGACCCTAAAGGATGAGATTTAAGTAAAGAGACTATAGACCTGACAAAAGAACAGAATATGGGCTTCCTTTTCATTGCCTAAGTAGGGTCAGGCTGAACTTATGTCTGTGCATCAGATACCCCCCGGGGATAGAGTAATAAATGGAAGACACAGAGGTTGTCCAATTGCAATAAAATAGGAGGAAGGTCATGCAATGGACGTCACGCGAACGTAAAGTTGGACAGTCCCAGAAATCAAAACAGCCTGTATCCGTATCCGTTTACTTTTGTCCACAGTTTGTACCAAGATGAAAATTAATAGTACATGAGAGAAACTTTGTCACGAGAAGACGATCATAGCATCCCTAACGTAAACGACGGCATAAATTTTGTATATAAACATACTTAAACATTACTATTTCATCGCCAATGTCAAGAACGTGAACTGATCTTCATCTTAGCTTAGGTCAATAATGATAATTATGATTATAGCTTTCCGATGGCATAGCATGCAAGAACATAGAAAGCTCCTTGTTATCAACAGGTACTGCGAGTACACAAATGCATTTTGTACTACTGGAAGGGCAAAAATGGCGACTATACTGACGAGTTGATGGTTAATCTGACCTTGTTTAGCAAGAAACAGACGGAAACTAAATTGTCCAACTGACGACGGACGGACAGCAACAAAACTTTTATTAGTGTTTAGGCTTTTATTTTGCAAAATATAAAATGATGTGACATTCATGTCACCCGGGACGTAGGCTGAACGCTGGCAGAGACACGGTAACACCCTTCTGATGTTTCTTGAGCTCAACTGAGCTCTGCTACTTTGTCCTACCCATACCAATTCCACAGAGTTAGGCCATTGTTCAAATCTCCCACTTTTATCAGTTTTTATACCTTAAGCCATTTATCCTGATTATGAGGTCCAAAGACCTTGCCCGTTTATTCCCAGGACCCTCAAGGCAAAAGACATACGTGGATGTGTGGAGACACTATCGTGATTAAATTAAGGTTACACTTCCTGCATCATAGGTCTCGCAATATGAGTAATACTTATATTCTAATGCAAATATTCTTTTCCTTGTTAGATATCGTTGTAATATTTTTATCAATTATATTGACCACGATGATTCGTGATAACGTAAGGTTGCATGTTGCATTTATTGTTCTTGGGTTGTTCTCTAGATAACCTAACGACCACTTTTCTTGCTACAATGATCGGCATTTTATTTGTATGCTGAGTCAAATTAAGTACCTTCACAACCATAAAAGTATCAGTACTTACACGGAATAAAAGAAGAATCCTTTCCTCTACACTTCAACGAATATGCCTTTTTAGGCACGAAATCATTACCCCCTTGTTAATTTTTCTTCTCTTGAAAAATTCGAGTTATGATATATATATATATACATACATATATACATAATGTATATGTAGGTCTGTAATGGTCAGTTTGTGATCAGACATCAAGCAAGCTATTTGGTATTTGCTAGAGTTATACTAATGCATCGATTGGAGCTACGAAATTAAATTCTTTCATTGCATTATGTTGTGCGTAATTATTACATATATTATGAGTAGAATTTGATAAAACAGTAGTACAAACTCAGGGACCTATAATTCCCCCATTGTCACCACTTTCAAATATTCATACGAAAGCTACATTGCATGTGGCGTGCTCTCTAATACACTAATTGTAATATCTTTTTAGCGAAGAACAAATGTTTATTGACCTGTTTCGTGATTTGATAAAATTAGAGCCAATGAAACGAGCTCTTTTATCGTTCATTATGTCGCAATCACAATCAGATTGCCTTAACTGTGGTTGTTGTTATGGAGACAAATAATGAGATGTTTAGGTAACTGTTTCATAACGGAGGAGATCATGCAAGTTGACGTGACTGAGTTTATTTACGTTAGAGTAAATATTGCAGCATCTCTGCTGTTCTTAGATAAAGGTTAGTCTCTATTGCATCGGTATCTAAGATATTAAGTGTAATTTTTGTTTCCAAAACTGCAAATTTTGTTGATGTAGATGCGTTGGTAGTTCACGTTCTTTGCAACCACAGTCACACCCTTTATGCCCTTATTATGTAACATTATAAAATGCATGGTATAGTTCAGTCAATTGTGCAAGTAAAAGTTACGTAAGATATCCTAAGACCAATTGTTTGTACGTAGATGTTAATAATAAGTTCATATCACGGATGAGCTAATAATGGAATCTCATTCAATATACGTTAACTTATATAAATGTTCCGTATTGCTGTGGTTAAATTAGCAGTATGCCACAGAATTAAAAAGACAGCACGCAGATTCAGATTGTAAAGTGCCGAATATTGGTCACACAAGAACTCTGCTTTGAAGGGCTTGTAGAGGACTCATTTTCCCTTCGTTGCAGTTTAAGAGTTATAGCCCTGCAAGAACAGAAGTGACAAGGTGAGGACAACAGGAAGATAAAGTACATTTTCTCAAGGAGAGTATACTTTGTTTGTGACGCAGGTAATACTGCTAAACAAGCACAATATGCGAAGGAAGATAATGGAGTAAGTCTCGTCTTATGGTTTGATCAAGATAGGATCCAATAAAGAGAGGCAACGAAGGCAGACTAAACTACGCACGACAAGATGCTTAGTACAAAAGAAAGGTGTAAGAGTAGAAAATCAAGAGTACAAAAGGCGTTCACAATTTCCAAGTTGAAGAATGCCATCGTGGAAGTAAGAAAAATTAAAATGTGATAATTTCACATTTTGACAGGAACGTCGATATGGGACAAGATATCCTGTTTAAATTACTTTATTTGTTTACTGACAGCTGTTAATTTAAATGGGAAAGATAGAGGCACAGGTACGGTCTTTGCGTACAAAGTATTTTGTATAACAGATCATGCTTGCTCAGATGGTCCCATCTTAGGAGGTGTGAGGAAATTTAAGCAGATTTATTATATTATTTTATGTTATACCTGCAATGTAAGTTCTTTCTACAAAAGTGGCTAAGATAATCAAATTATGTACAAAGTATTTCTCTATCGTATAAGTAAGACACTGTAGGTCGACAATCGTTCTTTTTGCAAAGGGAAGTACAATTATTGTTTTTCATTGATTTATGAAATCCCTTGATATCGCTTTGAATAGTGGTTACCATTATGGTACGTTTGATAACTAAAGATTTCAGTTCTGGTGTATAAAATATTTTACGGCCAATCTATTACTTTGCAATTAGATATTTTTACCTATTACATAAGATAGTCAGTTTACAACAATTGAATTTTGTCAGAGATTTTCTAATCAAGTTTTTTATATATAGAAGCAATGGAAGCAATTCTGTGCTACATACACTGTTAGATATGGGACAGAGTGCGGACGTACCTTGCTTTGATAAAATATCATGCCATTTCATCCCTGTGTGATTTATTAAATCAATCATCCGAAAACAGGATAATTCTTTGTTTTTACCCAGATCAATTATTGATAAGCTCTCCATTTAACTTGTACTTTTAATTTGCACAGTCTAAATAATTGTCACATTGACTTACTATGTCCTTATTTATTCACCTTATTTAAAGATTTCCCGTGGTTTAGTAGTCAGCTAGTAAAAATATGGTCTTATTTCAACGTTTTTAACATCTAAACCTGATTTCAAGAGATTGTTGTCTTTATTCGTTTAGCTATTATCTAAATACACAGTCATATTGTTATTTCTTTATTCTTCTATATTCTGTTCATTCATTCTCAAGGCAAGGTACGTTCAAAAAGTTAAAAAACGTCTGGCATTTATTAGTTAAGTTGCAAACGTTACACAGAAATACCAAGCATTGTTGTTAAGGCTCAGATTTTTGACGACCACCTGAAATATAGAAATAAGAATAATGTAGTATCAGAAACAAGAAAAAATTAAGATGCTAGGCTTGGTGTGTGTTCTGCTCCGCTATGAATAATTTCTTTCTAGGTTATGGCAGTCCACTGCTGAACATAACCCTGTCCAAATGACAGCCTTATTTGATCTAGTCATGTTTTGGGGTTGTGGCCATACTTGAAAGTGCTGGCCGTGCACATTGGTGAAGGGTATTTTGTGATTGCATCATCACACGTAGTACTTCGTTCACTGTGTTTGTGTTTTCTGCCAGCCATTGATCACTTGTTTTGGTTCCTCTGTCTGCCAGAGAGGATTGGACCGTCGATGACGTTATCTGTCAAGCGTCTTCTCCTTATCCATCAATGATTATTACAAATTAATTTCCAATATAGGTTTTAGCGCACCGAAACACCAAACTAAAAGGAATCACAATCGAGGTAAGTATTGCCGACAAAAGGATACAAAGAATGGGCCTAAAGGAGCAGAGTCATTGCAGTGTTCTGATTTGTTAAAACAAATTTTCAAATACAAATTGTTGCTTAAATTCTTTGAAGTTGATTCCTAGTACGGTGACTTATTTCATTATCCTACTGACATAATAATTATTATTATGATCATTACCATAACTATCATCAGTACCGTCAACATCATTGCTATCATCATCATCATAACTACCGTACTTACAGTTACCATAATCGGTATTATTATCATTAACATAATTATTGCCATAATCATCATTACCGTAATTATCATCAGCACCGTCATCATCATTCTCATCACCACCATCTTCATCATCATCATCATCATCATCATCATCATCTCCATCATAATTAGCATACTTACCATGAGCATAATCAGCAATATTATCATTTACATCACCGTTACCGTAATTGGCATGGCCGTTATCATTATCATTACCGTCATCGTCATTGTTATCACCATCATCCTCATCATCCTCGTGATAATTACATGCTTACCGTTAACATAACCAGAATCATTATCAATGGCATTATCTTGATCATCATAAACGTAATCATCATTGAAGGAATCATCATTACCATGGTCATCATCATTTTTGTCACAATCATCATCGTCCTCTACATAATTACTATACTTACCATTGCAATAATCATCATCATCATTATTATTAACTTTGTCATTACCGTAATCGTTATTCCCATTATCAGCACTGCTATCATCATCACCGTTATCACCATCATTATCCAAATTATAATTAGCATACTTAACGTTACCATAATCAGCGTCGTTATATTATCATCTCATTCCACAAAGCTCTTCAATTGAGCTGTAGTGGCAATACCCTACTCATCTTTTGCATATATAAGACAACAAATAATTTTTATTATTGACTGATAGTATGCATGTAAATGTGCAGTCACTCACAAGTATTGATACATTTAAAGAGAATTTCATTGTTAAACAGCTACAGAAATTTCAGTAGTCTCCTATCTTTATTACTCTTGTGCGTCAAGAGATTTGAAAAGAACGTTAAGAGGTGACTTCATGTTTTAAATCAATTCCTCAGTTCCATTGCTATTTCTTCACAGCGTGTCAAGATATCAGGTCAGACAGGCTAATCCTATCTATTCAATAGCTATCGCATATCCTTAAATTGTTCAAGTCTAATTCAATTAAAGTATCCTGCAATGGAAACCGTGATTATACATCGTATTAAGATCTATGCGCGTTGAACGAAAAGCTCTCTACGAAGAGGAACGAGTTTCCCGTTGGTAGATATAAAATATAGCAATCGATTCTTAAGAAACTGCTCGTGATGGTGTGAAATCTCACTACGTAATACAACCACTGATGCCGACATCAAATGTCCAAAAGTGTAGAGTCTGTTTTTATTAAAACAACAAAACCAGTACTCTGTAGGCAGAAAGAGTTCGTTTTTTCACTTGGACTCTTTCAATAATGTTTTG
>JANTCA010006785.1:7179-52682 GCA_024741275.1 Chironex yamaguchii
ATCGCCTTTAGTACATACTATCGCCTTTAGTACATACTATCGCCTTTAGTACATACTATCGCCTTTAGTACATACTATCGCCTTTAGTACATACTAATTACTTACGATTTGTCTTTGGTATTTGATTTTATTTTTATACAACGAAAACCGGTATCTTTGCATGCCACGGCGTTTTTTGCCTTCACTGAAGAGGGTCTGATGAATAGTTTATGAAAACCTCAACAGTGCATCTCCGGTCTGTCTTGTTGGCAAAAGGCGTAACATCAAGTAAAGTCACTCTTTGCACTCTTTTTTGGATTGCGGCTTGAGGTAGAGTCGGATACAATTCTTAGAATGAATGCCAATGAA
Organism: Chironex yamaguchii; assembly: GCA_024741275.1. Taxonomy (NCBI): domain Eukaryota; kingdom Metazoa; phylum Cnidaria; class Cubozoa; order Chirodropida; family Chirodropidae; genus Chironex; species Chironex yamaguchii. Next base: position 7,528 of record JANTCA010006785.1, read on the forward strand.
TCCACGTTTTTTGCAATAACAGCTAGTTCATTGACGTCGCTTTGACGTTTTTTGACGTTGATTGCTTTGAACATTATCGAATACAAAATATTCGGAAAAACCTCGAGTGATGCTATTATCTCATCCCAAGTGAATTCAAATCTACGAAGCCTTTAATTTAGCCACTAGAACAAGAGAAGGGTCTACACTCTACTATTTTGATGCAAGGTTAAATTAACAATGCTCATGGCCGCTGCATGATTTGCAAAGCAGCCCTACGAGCGGTGACACATGCCTTCAGTTAATAATAGGTATAAAATTATGTCAGCCACATATCGTATTCTGATTCATAGCTTTATAAAGTATATTGAGCAGTTAATGAGCTTTGTTTTTTAAGAAAACAAGTAACACGTTAATACGTATTGCAAAAGATCTCCTAAAGGCACATTGCTCCTGGCAATTGCCAAGCTAATACCGTTGGTCTCTTATACCCTGATGCCTCTTACGCAAGTTGATCATGATTTATTCCACAAAACTATTTTCGTTAGAGTGCTTTTAATACAAAGATTAATGCAGAGTCATCATTTGGCTTTATCACTACAGTTTTTCCTTCTCTAGACGATAGGTAAAAGGAACCTGTTTTCACAGCTTGGTGTGCGTCCCTAAATACATCAGGACAGGCAAATAAATCCCCATCTATCAACAAAGCTTTCAAAAGATATTTTTCTGATTGTATAAACGCAGTTGTTCACAGAGAGGGATTAAAGAGGAACTTGAGATGTAACAGAAAGATGGACACGTTTTAGCTAGTTTCGTCTGCAACTCAAAAGATCGTACGACTAAAACAATCAGGTAGTAGAATATGGGGTTAAATTTCTCTCCAGATGGTGCATTTGGATCGGCTTTCAACAATGTTTGGTGGACACCAACTATGCAAGTTTCCAATAAAAATACACATTCTTTCATGATAAATTTTGCTTCTATCGGGGAACGGTCAGAGTCATATAAGTGACGAAAAAGGGCAAAACCAGTTTTCTGAACACTATAATAGCTTTTATTCTTGAGACGCTCATCAATGTAAAGCTCGCTAGCAATGTAAGTGCAAATCCAAGTTTGGTTTATTTTACATTTAATTTCAGGGTCAACAGTGAGTATGAATTGAAAACACACCTATATAAGCAGAGCTATAAATCAATATCATCTTGTTCGAAGTTACTACCGCCATCAAGTATGACGTGACTGTCATTTTCATTTTTAATTCAACATATTGTACTATGCCGTTGATGCACATCACTTGCTCGGTCAAGATTGCGATGAATTTTTCAAGAAGACAAAGAGCTAGAGAGCATCCAAACATTTTATACGCCCTGTACTCTGGATCATGCTTTTGTAACCTAACCCACTCACCATCCTGTATGGGCGCACGAATTATTTTCTTGATATTTCCTGAAAAAGTTGATTGAATATACACATACCATTGCTTCCCCTTCTCTCCCTTACCCTTAACAAATTCGCCACTTAGGAAAAAGGTATGTAAATTAGTGTTACAGACATTCCAAATCAAATGTAATCAAGTTTAACCAATCATAGTAAAACTTTGTGATCAATTTAAATTTGTGCCGCCAATATTACGAGTAAATGATTTGGAATTGAAGTAAACTGAACTTAAACAATTACTCAAGACATTGTTAACATGAATGAAGGGGATGGAAACTTATGGGCTTTTTTTACCACGAACACGTTTGCGAGAAGAATCGAGCATGACACGAGAAAGTTCGATCATCCATGGCTTCTACAGGGTCGACGAAGACAAGGACTTTCAAAATCGTTTTTGAAACATTGCAAATTAAGTCTAAGTGTTCGCACAGGTACGCTTTTAACCTTACCCACCCACCAATTAAAAACCAAGTTTATAAAATTGTTACTTTACAACATACTTTGAATAATAACAAAAGGTTAATCAATACATTGCTAGAAATATTTTTCATTACAAGTATCCTATAACTCGGAAAATGTAACGAAATTGAGTGCAATAAGAGCAGTGATTACTTGTTAAGACCTAGCAAAATATTCCTTAAAACCGTTTAAGAAATTAGATTTTAAAAATGTTTACAGTTTTTCATCTATTTGAGCCTTTCAAAGAGCCACTGTTTTAGATGATAGTAGCAAACTGATGTACCTCCTATGTTAGTTTACATGATTGCACACTATATAGTTTATATTATGGACACATCACAGTAAAGTAATAAATATTTTCGAAATATTCCAAATAAAACAATATTAGCAAAATGGCGCACAAATTTATAGATAGATAGATAGATAGATAGATAGATAAATGGATGGATAGATAAATAGATAGATAGATAGATAGATAGATAAATAGATAGATAGATAGATAAATAGATAGTAGATAGATAGATAGATAGATAGATAAATGGATGGATAGATAAATAGATAGATAGATAGATAGATAGATAGATAAATAGATAGATAGATAGATAAATAGATAGATAGATAGATAGATAGATAGATAGATAGATAGATAGATAGATAGATAAAAATAACTAAGAGACAAATTTTATCAGCTGACATCGTGCTTGGAGTAAATCTGTTTCAGTTAAATGTCGAGTATCACTATAATTTGCTACCCCTGTCTTAAGCAATATTAATAGAGTAGGTGTGAAAGTAACATCTTTTCTATCTCTAAAATCTTGGTGTTGGCGGATCAAGTAGCATTAACACAGTTAAGAATCAGAATAAGATACAAAAATGTTTAATGACGTTTTAGTTACCATTGTCACCCACAATATTCTCGAGTTTGATTTAAGTCTCCCTACTGACAACAGAGAAGCAGGCAAAAATAGGAAAGGGGCAATTTATACACTATTGTAGGGCAGCAAGGTTGCTATGATAAGGTGACATTAATCACAGGTTTGCCGTTTGTACAATTTAATGGAAATTTAGATATAGTGTATATTAGGAGAAAGAGCATGATTGTTGAAAGCGATATAGACAATGAAGTAATTCCAGGATAAAGGCCAGAGTAAATCTTAAGACGCATCATCTTCTCTGAGTAAAAACCTAGTACTTGTCCTACTATCACTCATAGCTGAAGCATTTGTATTATGTAGGTATTAGACTTATGCAGGTATTAAACAGTTATCACTGTTATTTTATAGTTACCCTCAGTGGAACAAAGTTTGTGCCATGGACTGCATAAATGAAATTTAAGGCTAACAGTAGATCATTGAGGCATCTTGCTTTTTCTTCGTTACAAAGTAACAGAATATCAGAAAAACATCAAATGCAAGATTATACTCTGAAGTTTAATGATGGCGGTCGTTCAAGTCTTTAAATGTGGTGATTTTGTAATTAGTAGTATTACCACTTTACCTTCGGTTTTCCAATTTAAACATTAAAAACGTTGCTTCCGTCAGTTGTGATGGAAATGCAAATGGGTTCCTATTCTGTTGCCAGCAGCCTTTTTGTCCAAGTGGGAATCTAACTCACAACTTTTGCTATGGATGTGAGCACTCTAACGCAAAGGTCTATAGTGACATTTATAGACCATTTACTTCCAATCCCGGTTCAGTCAGTTTACGTTTACAATTTTCTTTCACTTTTTAACTTGTCATAATCCTCTCTGAATGACAACCGATATTTTTTTCCGTTCTCTATTAGATGGAAATTTAAGATTTTCCTCTTTCCAAAGAGAAACTTATAACCATCGAAATAGATTCCATATTTGCTTATAACTTACCCGAAATAGTCAGTGATGGAACAAAAACTTAAATTCTTCTTGCCTTTGCGTCGATAGCTTAACTAACAGAGCTCTTGTAGGGCAAGCAGAGGATTTAATTTTGGGTTGACAGTCAAGTCAATATTTTCCCACATTCATTTTAATTGCTCAAATGCCAACCAAACAAGTAGACACAGTTATGTTATAAATGTCGGTTTTATTTGTTTGGTGGAAAAGGGAAGGTGAGTAAATAACAATAATGATACAAAAGACTTTTAAAGATAATTTCTTTCGTGGAGTATATGTATTGTTGAAAGGAATGTTGAAGTGAAGAAGCAGTTATCTAAAATAGTGTGTGTTTCTTCAAGTGTGAGTCTCTGCCTCCTATTGACAGACACATCGAACGATGCAAATAAACTGTAGGTATTCCAATACAAAAATTAATTTGAGGTATTAGCAACAACCGAAATTATGAAAGAGGATGCTCTAGAACGACTATAAATAATTTGCTAATAGCATTGAGCAGTATAATAATAATAATAATAATAATAATAATAATAAAAATAATAATAATAATAATAATAATAATAATAATAATAATAATAATGATAATAAGAATAAATAATGATAATAATCATAATAGTTTTGTATTACTCTGACACCATTTCCTTCTTAGCTGGTGTTAAGTTGATTTTGATTGTTTTCGTCATTTTCTATATATTGGTTTATTAATTACTGATGTGGACCGTTAAATTGGCTTAATGACAACGTTTTAAGCTTACACTTTTGTAAGTAAAAACAGTGAAAGAAATCGAAGAATCTAGATTGCTGACATCACAATGTTTTTTCTTCATAATGGATCATAGGGACCTGTGTCGGACTATCATCTGTTAGGTCTATGTACTGATTTGTCGACCATCAGTAACCTGCTTTTTTCCCTTGGGAGAGTGACAAGGATATTTCTGCGATTTTGTCTTTGTTTTCGTCCGTCATATAACTGCAATACAGGAACACAATGGCTTTGCTAAAATTACGCACACTCTTTGATATCTTTAGCTTGTCGCTAAAATTTTGCACTATTGTACAATGTAATATGCAAAACTTAGCTCCAGAATCTGATGACCGTATTTTCTAATCTTATCAAGAAAGCACCTTATATGACAAGTACCATGACAATACTGTCAAATTACCTGTGTTTTATCTTTATGAGCTAATTTCCTGTCTCAATTACTTTCAGATACAAATCTGTATGTAATTGAGTGCAATTTTACACCGCATTGTATTTTCAGTTGGACCTGAAAAATTCAACCTCAGGAAAGATGGTGATCTTCAGTAAACATATTTATCATTGTTATGATATGTAAGTTGCACCAGGATATAGATTACGTTCTCATCCTATGATTAAGCCATAGCTGGCAGAGACTTTTATTTACCATCTCATACAGGGTGCTTTCTAGGACGAATTGATTCCAGCGTTAAAATTGTTAACATTGATCACTTTTAACTCAATGATAGTACCTCTATTGTCAGATTGCCATTGGAAGATTGTAAACGTATTATGCATGCAATAGACACTATAAGGTTCCAGGAAACTATGCGAATATCCACTGCCTCGGCATCACTGAATGCCTAGATGAACTTTTATAGCCATTTACTGAATAAGCAAAGATTGTCCACGGGATTCACGTCTCACGAGAACGCAATATAATATACAACTATAGTTAAATGGTTTTGTTCGTAAAAATCGTCCCTCAAGCTGAGACCCACAGAACAGCCAGTTTGCCCTATATAATTACTGATGTATACTAAATGCAAGTTTGTTTAAGACCTGACATTTTTAGCAGTCATTATTAGCATTATTAGGCATTTTTAGCGTAATATACTATAGCAAACTACCTTGTTAATAAGTATCACAGTTACAACTCTAAGAAATCAAGAATCAAGATTGGTTTACTTTGACTTAAGGAATACAGCTTTAGAGTTATCATGTGCACAAAGTCCATCAATATTTGCGTGAGAACCAGTATTTGTTGGGACATCGATTGGATGTGTTATCTCAAAACAAATAATGGAAATTAGGATTCGCATACAAAATAATTGTTGATACTAGACAGTGCTCCGTGTAAACAACCTCTTCTGTTCATTGAAGTTTCTTGGCCATTCTCTTTTTGTATGTATGGATTCAACTGCTAGCTTAGCCATTGGCAATCAGTACTATAAAACATAACTTGTACTATCGTGTCGTGGGATTAAACAGCAAATAATAAACAATTTGAATAGATCTTATCAAAATAATAGGACACAAACCTGCAAGAGGTTTTATAATAATTATCGACTTTTTGTTCAGCATCATGCCTTTGAAAATTTCGCTCGCAGTGTTGTTGTACCAGGAGTTATCAAGTTAACTGAAGCTGTGAAAAATGCATTGACAACATTAACTGTTATTTGAACTTCAAATTGAACTTACCTTTGGCCAATTTGGTTGTAACTGAGCTGAGGCAAGGGCATCCTCCAAAGCAAGAGAGAAGTTTCCGAGTCGTATGTAGGCAGCAGCCCTATTACTGTATAGTACATGGTTTGTATTGTTCTGTTCAATCGACTTCCCGTATAATAAAATAGCCTTTTCAAATTCTCCACACTGGCATGCTCTATTCGCCTCACTTACCCTTGCCAAAAATAGAGCCTCAGCATCAATATTGCTTGTAGGTTCATCATATTTCTGTAAAACAAGACAGAGATCCAATTTCTTTAACTTTGAATACACGCAATCAATTACAAACTTATAAATAATAATATATCATGGGCTTATATCACATAATTTATAGAAATAAACTAAAAAGTTACAATCTTAAGGTGTACGTCTTTCCTAATGGCTTAAAATTCGTAAATTATATGCTAATGAAAATTGCAATTGTCTGAGTTCGGATCAGACAAGCTCGGAATTAGATACTTATCCTCGGTGAATAATGATGGAGCCATGGCTCAGTGGAAACGATTTCAGAAGTATCAGCATGTATCTTTGTAAAAATACGTTAAGATAGCCTTTGTTCGTAAGTGAGAAAACAAACGTCTCTTAAGAGCCTCTACTGTACTGCTACATTAGAAAGTACTTCGACAGAGTCAGCGCTTTTACTTCTGAACTTAACATCCGCTCAGACTTCACAATGAATACTGTTTCCCAGTGTAATATAGAAACACAGTATTATTTTAACTACTCGCCTAGTAATCAATGTCAGACACGTTTATCGCTGCCTGCTCGTTTATGCCTTACGGAGGAAACATAATCCATTCAAAACATAACATATTTTCTTCAATTCCCTAGGCAAAATACAAATCGGCCTCAGTGTGTGAGAGATAACATACGAAATCTGTACTCTAAGTTACTGTTGTGATTAACACGAAAATGAAACGTTTTGAAAGAGAAGTAGCAAAGCCAAATGACACAAGATTCGTCGGGTTACTTTCAAGAAATGAACCTTAAACACTTTAACAGAAGGGAGTGGAATTATACTCCAATTCAAACCTTGTTATCTTAACGATGATGAGTCAGTTTGAGAACAGATGGCCTTAGACGTATGTTTCTGTGAAATATCGAAAGATTGCTAAAGGCAGGTTGATAGAAGAATTTTGAAGCTGAAAGGCAGGAACAAGTAAATAGTGATAATAATACCTGAGGTTCTGGACTGTCTGAGGTTACATCCATGGTTATTCACAAGTATAAATCTTGAAGGAATTTACAATGACTCCGGGAAATAGAGCTTGCCAGAAAAATAAAACAAAACTATCATCCTTGGTTTGTTTTGTAGTAAAATCGATGTTTTGCCCGGCCGTAATCACATGTTTAGCTTGTAGTCGTCTCATTCATCTTGACTCGTTAACCTAAATGACGTTGTTAATGTTCAAGAGCCCCCTTGCTGCCTTGGTAACAAAAAATGACAGACGTCCTTTGTCTTGACCATAACTTGACCAAATCATCAATTATTCTTGTTGTCAGACTATAAGGCGTGAATATCGGTTTTGTTACAATGTACAAATTTGAATATCTTCATCGCAATTGCTACTTTAGCTCCTTTACGGATAGTATTGTGTAAGCTTGACATTGAAGTGGTTGAGTGCTCATAAGACATCTCATAAAATAGCATTCTCGTTATTTCACTATTTGCTATTCGTTGCTCAGAGATTATAAGTTTCAAGCAAAACAAACAGTCAGAAGTATTACCTTTGCTAGATAACGTCCAAACTTTTCACTAGGCCTCCACAAATGCTAATTTTAATATTAAGACGTATACAGCCTTAAGGTCTTCGCAAGTAACATGTTATTTGATTAACAGTGCAAAAAATATAATACGTAGTAGCTAATTAAGACACTCCAGGATCCGAGAAAGTTCGATGGGAAAGAATAAGAGAGCTTCAGATATTTGAGCTGAACATTTGACCTATGTTGAAAAATCTGAGCTCGAGTGGTTTGAAGAGAACTCAGTCTATAAAAGCTGGGCATTCTTAGTCTTCAAGCCGACCTTGGATTGTCCAGCTGTTCAGAATAACTCGTGTTTTCAAATATATAAGAAAACGTTGAAAAAGGGATAGAATGGATGGAGTAACTCGTATCAAAAGCAAGTAAAACTGGTCTCAATGAGTGGTAGGCCATTCAAAAAGCAGGGTAGAGGGATGAGGATTAGATTGTTGCACTTTTGCGAGTCTTGTTGTCGTACGGCTTCCATCGTGTTTTTTGTACATATGATTGCTACAGCGTAGCAAAGCAGACGACAAATTGACTGTATTATACAGAGATAGGTATTCTGTTTTATCAGCCATGACGACTGTAGGAAAACAAGACTGACACAAGAACGTTGAAAGACAATAGCTGTCACATTGACCTCCCACAACTCTCTCGGTGTCTTTGTCTTCTGAAATTTCCGCAATGAACTATTTACAGCAATGAAATGTTGATACTTCGTGTTACTTTAGCTAGAGATATTTGAAGTATCTCAGCTAAGCAGGATGTCGTAGATATCAATCGTTAAGTATCTACTATGATTTGTAGCATTCTTAATGAGAGTCTTACTGTTCTGGATAGTCAAGGATTGTGTTGTGTGAGCACAGGGAGCACATCTCTCAGGCCCTCAAGTGCCTCAAGTGAAAGCCAAAGCGCCAAAGCTACTAACAATGGTGCATTAAGTTACATTGCACGTCTGTAAACATCACCCTAAGCTTCATGTTCTCCATTGAAGAGAAGCAGCGGAAAACGTCCCAGTGCGGTGCGAAACGAATGAGTGGCTTTGTTTACACTGGAGCACTTTATTCAACATGGAGATGCAGATGGCGTCTTACTAGTGGTGGCACATCGAAGAGGTTTGATCATATCGTATTTATCTGTTAAAATATCCCATTTACGCCAATCATCTGCATCTTTCCGTTATATTATGATTACGAGATTAGTATGAGAACGAGTTTGTAAATATGCTATATATAGTGTGTGTTCCTTGATTGATGCAGTCGTGATGTGCGTGTTTGTAATGCGTGGTGTGTAAAGGATGTTCTTTGTTTAATTCTCAGTGACAGAAGAGTGGAACTTGTGTAGTGCTTATTGCAGGCGCAAATCCTTAGAGATCTGCGCAACTCGTCTGACTAAGTTTAACAGGTTATGGGCTAGAGGATACTTTATAAAAACGAAAAGCCATTTGAAATACAATAATGGTAGGGCAACACGAAGCACAGCACAAGGTAGGACTCAAGATTAAAAAATTCGATGAAAATGGTTTTTTTTACAAGTGGAAGCATTTGAGGATTGTTCTCATAAGTGGCAATCTTTGGGATGCTCTAAGTGGTGATTAGCTGCGGCCCAACATAGAGGATTCTATTTGCATGAATAGAGAAAGAGAAACCAAAAAGCCCAGGCAGAAATAAGTCTGCATCTGTACAAGATGCAGTTACCGATTGTTATGAATTTAGGAATGGCAAAGGAGATGTGGGAGGCTTAACTTGAGCAATACAAACAAAAATCGATGCAAAACGTCATCTTTTACAAGAGGAAATATCGTGATATAAAGATGAAAGAAGGAGACAATATGCTTGGCCATATTAGCAAGTACAAGGAAATAGTGGAACAATTAGTTTCAGTAGGAGTTACTGTCAGTGAAGAGGAACAAGTGTAGGGATTACTCCTTACTTTGCCTAAGTAATACAAGCATTTATTTAATGCCTTGGAGTTGACGGAAAATTTATCCCTGCAGGCTCTATGGAAAGAGAAAACCATCTGTCAAGAGAAAATTGACGCTCTATCTACATCAAAAAAAATTATGGAAGTCAGAACAATCATTGATGCCTCTGCTGCAATGTGATGTGCATAGATCACATAGGAAATGTTTCCAATGTTGATGATTGACACATATAGCTCAAGACTGTGCGAGTGGTCACAAAAGGCAATCACAACAGTCGGCAAAATTGACACCCCTGCATGATCCTCCATTTTCGAATACTCATAGTTTCATAGCAACTATGTTTTTGACGGATGGAACGCCAAGTACTAAGGAGTCAAGGTACATAGATTCCAGAGCATTGCAGCACATGTGTTGCAGTAAAGAATCGTATGTTAGTTATAAGTGGCTCCAAGTTGAAGAAAAAGTAAGACTAGCCAATGATGAAATTGTACTTAGAGTAGGAATTGGCAATGTAAAATAGTACAATGCACAGCTAAAAGAAACATTGGTATTTAGATGTGCCTAGGGTAGGACAAAATTTAGTGTTGGTTAAGCGCATAGCAGTGCTGTGTTACGAACTTATGTTATCAGGCAATAAGTGTTGCATAAATAAGCACACAAGTAGTAGTCCATTTGCATCAGGCAAGATGCATTAAGGGGAAAACTTACACGGGCATGATGGGCATGTAGTAAATCTAATTGAGACTTTAATGGTAATGGAAAGAGTCGACTCGCTATCACTCTTGCATCAAAGACTTGGGCATATATCTCTTGAAGTCCGTGGAAGTCCGTATTTCGTCACATTTATAGATAATTATTCACGTTATAAGGGCACAAAGTCAAAGCCCTTCTTTCTGGCGACGGAGGTGAGTATGCCAGTGAGAAAGTGCCTAAATACAAGCGACACAAAGGCATTTATCAGCAGTTTACTGTTCGTTATACCCCAAAACAAAATGTTGTAGCTGAAAGGAAAAACAGGCCTATTATAGAATGTGCACATGCTATGTTACACTTTACCTGACTATCGTACATCTTCTGGGTAGAAGCTGTGAACTGCAAAGTTTATGTAGTAAATGTATCTTTAACTGGGGTTTTCTAAAGCAAGTACCCCATCAAGCCTTTTATGGGACAAGGGCAACTGTAAGCCATTTTTGGACCTTTGGTTGTGACTATTTTGTTTACATACCGAAAGAAAAGAGGACCAAATGGGAGCCTAAAAGTACTAAAAGTTATTTTATGGGCTATGATCAGAAATGAAAACGATGTTGGGTTTTTACTCCTATGGCAAAAAGTTTGTGGTCAGTTGAGATTTTAAGTTTTTAGAGAACTCTTTTAGTGGTCGTCAAAAATTCAATATTGCAGACCAGTTTGACATCGTGTCACAAGATAAGTCTAATGAAGAGAATGAAGAAAAAATGGATGTAGTTGCGTGTGAAGAAGAAATGCAATATGATGCACGAAACGTGACAGTAAGTGAGGAAGAAGTGGCCCAAGAACCATGTCGATCAATGGAGATCAGCAATGGAAAGTGAGTATGAGTCACTGACTGAAAATTAGGCATGGGAACTTGTAAACCTGCCACAGCACCGTACAGCTGTTGGAGGCATGGAAACATGATGCAGATGGGTATGTTAGTCATTATAAGACCAGACTAGTAGCACAAGGTTATTTGCAACAACCAGGAGTGGACTATGATCAGACCTTTTCTCCTGTGGCAAGGTACACCTATATCAAGACAATTCTAGCCTCTAGCAATTACTTAGATCTCCACGTACATCAAATGACCATATAAACTGCCGTCCTTCAAGACATCATTAGATTGGAACTTGATGATTGGCGAGTGGGAGTGTTAAAATAACCGATTTATGCCAATCATCTGCATCGTTTCATTATATTATTATGCGATTAGTGTGAGGTTCTAACTATATAGCTATACTACATATAAATATATATATATATATATACATACATACATACATACGTACATATACTGTGTTATTTGACTGACGTAGTTTGTAACGTGTGGTGGGTGTGTAAAGGATGTTCTTTCTTTAATTCTCAGTAACGAAAAGAGTAGAACTTGTGTAGTGTTTATTGCCGGCGCAGTTTCTTAGTGATCTGCGTGACTCGTTTAATTTTAACATTATCGACAAATACAAGAGGAAGAACTTATAGATCAGCATAGGACGAAGCCAAATTGTAGAGTTTGCTTGTTATGTGGCTTTGCATACTCTTTAAAAGGGCTTTTCATCTGTATAAATTGGTGTGAACAATAAGTTGCTATTTTGCAATATTGAAGAGTAAAACTTTCACAAGATTGACAAACAACTTTTCCTCTGAAAGCCGTTTATTGACTTTTTTATCTAATCAAACGAAACTTTTAATCTTTTATCGAAAATAGAGATTTCAAAGCAAAACTTTGTACAAGAAAGTTGTATCTCGTTTACACTTTTAAAGGTCAGGGCATGCAAGTACGTAAGTATTTTCAAGCGCATTTTCATCCTCTCTAATTTTACATAAATAAGTTTGCTTTTGCACTGCATTAACAAGTTCTTCAGTGTTGACTGTTTTGGGCGCCATCTTGTCTAGCCTCTATTCCAAAGAGAAAAATTTAGGTGAAATTAATAAATGGCCTAGCGATATGAACTGCAAATTGCAAATCCCTAGTGTAGCTGTCTTGCCGAGCGAAAGCATGCATAATAGCGTTACCACATCGACCTTACAAATGAAGGAAGTGGCGTAGGAAGTAAATGTTCGTTAAAAACAACCTTGCAACTTCTTCTTGCTCTTTTTCCTGTTCCACAAAGCAGTGTTGGGGCGAGTAGTTATACGGTGTTCTCAAATGCACGCTTTGGTAAATGTTGGAGCTCACTTTGCACTTACGTCAGTCATATGGTACATTACGGACGTTGAAGTCGGGGAGAGGGGAGGGGGGCAGAGGGAGATGAGGGAGACTTTTTGCCTTCGACGTGGACGTTTCACCTGTACATTTGCAGTTGGAACAGATGTAGCTGCAGTTTAATAGGGGTCCTCACAGTTACTGCAGTTCATTCCTACGCTTCAAATTGGTCTATAAGTGACTAGAACCTTTAGCATGTTTGATAGCACATACTTTTATGATGAAGGTTATCAAAACATCACACTGAAGTCGCCTCACTGATGAATACTTGTTGTCCATTTTGAGAATCTCCATAACACAGAAACTAAGTTCAAACATATACAAACGTGTTGCAAAGTATAGATGCCAACCATCCAGCCTTGACAGATTTTCATAACAATAACTTGCTTGGTATACCTTGCTTACTTTATTATCAATTTTTGTCTGTTTAACTTACGTTATTTTTAAAAAAGGTTTATTGTCAATAATTGATTTTTTCACCTTTCCAACAGACAACCAGAAGTGTAACTTAAGTTTTGTCATCTTTGTGCGATTTGCTTTATACAAATAAAACGTTATAATCCATTTGAATTAAAATATGTTTACTAAGCGGTAGAAAAGACAAATCTAAAAGACGTGACACTGTCTGAGGAAGTCGAGCTAATGTCAACGGACCCTATTCTATATATAGCAGGATGGCACGAGCAGCCACGAGAATAAGAGACTCGGAGCCCCCACTCTTGAAGAAGATTGTCCTCAAGATTGAAGTAAAGGACTTTGGCAAAAAATATTTTCTGGTGTTCTCCAGTTTCCTGCATACTCCTCGTTTTTATTACTATGAGAAAACAAACAATATTGGAGAATTCATAAAAAAACGTATGCTAGGATTAAGGACGGATAAAATACCCATTCCGCCATATTTGAGAGTCAAGATGTATTTTGTAAGTCAAGTTCGTTAATGGAAGTTCTTCATTTCTGGTACCACTCACTAATTTGCCAATTTATCTGCTTTGACAAACGAGTATTACTTCTTTCTTGAACCTACTTCCCAATTCCTTAAAATGCTCAGTTAATGACTGTGACCTCTGAGTCTCCTTATCTGTGTCAATCGCCTCATCCCAAAAGATTCCGCGTGTCGCATAGTATTATTTCATAAAAAGAATTGAAAATGATCACATTTGTCCAAGTATTCTTGCATAAACACGTAAATGTTAAGTAAGAAGACATCAGTTTTTATATTAGCTTATTACTGAATACCACATTTTAAGTTATGGTGCTCTCAAACTCTTAGAAGAGGCATTTATGTGAGCCAGAATGGATGAAACTGAGAGTTCTTTTATCAAATAGCAATATTCTTGTAGCCTAGGAAAGCACGTCTCTTCGTACGTTAAGTACCCTTTCCAATTTACTTTTCAAGTTTGTCTACACGTCTTTGAGTCACGCAATCGCAGTAATCCCTTAACGAGCTTTAGAACCATATGGATACCGCAATTTCTTTGCAACTACTTAAATGATTTAACATCCTTTCCTTAACAAAACGCATTACTGTGCACATTTTGGATTGTGAGCGTTGCGTCATAGCGCAACAAGTTAAAACAAGTGGCTTGAAAATATCCACATCGTGTCGGCAGAAACTCAAAATTCGGAAACAACCTATCAGGTCATCAAATTAAAACGGCTTTCTCGGTATCAATTAGCAAGCGTTGGTCAGAGAGTATTCTCGATTATCCTGTGTATGACTGCGTGATAGAAAAAATTTCACCACGAGTATAGTGTGAAACCTCGAGTGTCATGCTATTTTATTTTTAATTAACACGGTATCAAGCTTGATGGCTTCAACGCAGGTCAATTTACTACGAACATGAAGCTATTGACACCTTTCTCTTAAATCGAGCAAGTCAATAGACTAAGGGAAAAGCACAAGTAGATGAATTCAATGAAATATGGCAAAGGTTTTTAAAATTCCGATAAGTCGAGCTTACAGACAGTTCTTGATTACCTTGCTAGTAAATTGTACTAACTTATGGAAGGCACGTGCTACTACACAATACTCAGTGATCCGTGCCATAGCGTGTAGCACATTTCAGTAGAGTGAATGCCATATAATCCATGGTAACACGACGCTACAATTAGTGCCAGAACACACAATCACGCCATTTATTCATTTACCTATTCATTGATAATTTCTTCTCATTGGTAAAACAGCAGTTCGTAATACAACCATACCTTTTTGCTTACTTTTAAAGATACGCAAAAATTCTTTTAATTTTCTTTCAGGTGTTTAAGTCGTTGCACCACACCTTTCTCTTTTAACACTTTTTGACAACACTTTAGTCCAAAGAAAGCCATTCAAATGCAGATACTTCAATTTCATGACAACACCTCAGTCGGACTAGGGCTCCAACTGGCTAGCTGGAATTTACCTTGATTTATCTTTACTCACGCCATGATGTATGCAAGAGTCTAGCTATATTGCAAGGTGTCGTCGCAAGTGTGATCTGCAGAAAGTAAGCTCCGTTGTGGTAATTAATGCGTATGATACACCGGCTATTTTTTGTGAAAATGCACAACGTAAGACGTAGCTGAGGTTTCAGTTTACTTGATGGGATGCTCCTCATAAAAAAGAGAATAAATACCGAACATGCTTTAGGGATATGTCTTATTATCTATAATTCAATATCCATGTAATTGCCAGGTATCTATTTGCTTGAAGTCTACACGCAAGCTGCCTTGAATGCGAAGCGGATAGCAGGTATCTTTCATACAATACGTATTTCATCATGATTGTACAGACCTCGAGTATTGCACCCTTTGACCCCGAAAATCAAGACCATCAAAGTTTATGATTTTCAAAGCTCATCTATAGTTTATAGATCACCAGTGGATACTCTGTCGTTTTATCCTCTCTCTATCGATTTATCCTCTCTCTGTCAACACAGACCAAGTTTATTACTTGGTCGGGTATCTAAAGCAACCAAAACATGGAGTCTATATTTGATTACAATGTGTTAAATCCAGCCAAACGTCCTATCTTGTGTTTGCAAATTATTAAATAAGACAATAAGTATGACGAGACGCAGAAGTAATGACCAAGGTTAGGAAATTTGAGATAAAGGGAACTGTAATAAATCTAGGGGTCGTCATTTTAGGCAAGATCATATTCAGCCCTTTTTGTTTCTAAAAAGCCAAGTATCTTGGTTTGGCTATATGAAACATCAAGCTCTGGAGAAACAATCTGCTTGCAGTGTAGTGCTAATATATTTATCGAAAACAAAATACAAACTTTGTATTGAAAAATAAAATGCTCATGAGGGCAGTCATGAAGTGGTAAATACCACATCCATTTCAACATCTTTCTATATGTTCTGTTCTCTGAGCGACCTTCTTGTGACGAATCTCTGGTTTACAACTAATTTCCCGACAAGCTCAGAACCACAAATCCCGAACATCCATGGTCTATGCTGTCGGAAAAGGACATCAATATATTACACAAGGACACCATTCAATCTTGATAATTATAATTTGTAACGATCTGTCGACGTCTTTTTGAATATGTAACGGTTGTTGTAGTCATCAATATGCCCGTAAAGGCCAGTTTACACGATGCGATTTTTCCTTGTGTCTGACTCGCGAGTCAAAAACGCATGAGTTTTCCTCTCATGAGTCAAACCGTTTAGACGATGGGTTTTTAACGGATGAGTCATTTTTGACTCGCGATTCCTTTCACTGTCCAGCCAGTTATTCACAAATTATGGCACGAACAAGAGCAGTTTCGATTAAGAAAACGGCTTCAATTTGCCTTATAGTAGCGGGTATATTAAAAATTAATAAAGAATCACATAAAAGAAGGAAAAGGCTTTGGGTCAGGGATTGGATTGTGCGGCGAGAGGAACACGGCGCTCACCATTCACTGTTAAAAGAGCTACAACTTGGGGATCCAAGCAGTTTCAAAAATTTCCTGAGAATGGGCAATGAAAATTTTGACGAACTTCTAGAAAAAGTACGCCAAAAGACTCAACGGCAAAGGACAAACATGAGAGAGCCCATATCCCCCAAAGAGCGCTTATCATTGACACTACGTTTCTTGATTTCTATCTCCCAGTTCTTCCGCCACTCTTTTCTCCGCTATTTGTCTTTTACCCCTCTTGTGGTAATCTTCTGAGTAGACATCCCACAAAACAGTCTCTTCTCTCACCAGTTCAATTAGCTTGAAAGATTTTTCCTTGCTTTGCAAATGCATTTTGAACGAGAAAGTAAAATAAAGAAGCACTTTCTGAGATTCGCTGCTCGTAACGCAAAAGATAGAGGATCATGTGACTCGACCCCGCTGTCCGATTGGACAGTCGCGTTAATCTTCTATGCGATGTCTCATTAAAATAGAGCACGTTCTATTTTCATGAGTTATCGCAAGAGCAATCAAAATGACTCAGGTAACCAGTTTCGATGGTTCGAAAGTCGCATGAGTCTGACTCATGTGTCAAAACTCATGCGTCAATCGCACCTTGTAAACTGGCCTTAAGAGAGTGTAAATTATACTGAAGGCTCATCAAAGGTACAAATGACACATTTTTATTTTTTGTGTCGATTGTTTCCTGGGTATTCGTCTTTATGACTAATACCTTTGGTAAGACTACAAATCTCACATAGGCTGCAAGCGATTCTTTGGCAAGTGACATTATGACCACTTCGGGGGCCCTCTTTCGATAGATTACTAAGCACATATCGAACCTACGCACAGCAAGAGAAAATAACCTTCAAGCATTGTAATAACAATCGCAATATGAACGACGAATGTACGAGGAACGCTAAGAAAATGCAATTCCAAAATCAAATAGTTTCAAAATTTTCGACCTTTTTTCCTCGAAATCTCTTGAATAAGAGTAATAAGAAAAAGGCAATAGCAGATTCGGAATCCGCCTCCATAAATTAACCATCTAAAGTTTTCTTCTGGGCGAAAATTTGAAAAAAGATTGCTTGAGTTCGGAAACAAACATCGCAAAATTGAAATTGCACACTTTCCACAAAGAAAAAACACGTTCCGAGTAGCAGCAATTTTCTGTGGAACGCAGTAGGAAGATTTTGTCATGTCATAAGATTATGAAGAATGGTCTAACTCGAGCGAGCAAAGATAAAATAACTCAGAACCCAACTTAAAACAAAGATAGGGAATTCTAAAAACAGAGTAGTGTTATGTAACATGGGAAGATTGAGAAAAATGAAATATAATATCTGTAACTTTATTGTTCTTTGGAAGAAAAGAACGATCTCTCCGCGAATTTTCGACGTACAAGGTAGAAAGGTGAGAGAAAGGTAGTACATAGATCATGTATACATAGATGAGGAGGACTTGGCTGAAACCAGCTTAGAGACAACCAATCAGAATAGAGACAAAGGACAGTAACAAGGCTGAGAAAAGATCCGCAGAAAGACACAGGAAGAAGCAAGGAAAACAACAAAACAACAAGACAAGCCCGCCTAAATAGTTATCTACAACTATTGGCAAAAGTACTAGTACGCTTTGGTGTCTTGAATTACTTTATCATGCTAGATATTGGGTACATGATTAGGGATTGTAGCTATGGACAGTTTAAAGTAGCATTCGTCAACCACGCTGTTACCATTGTCCAATAAACAACTTTGTACTTGTGGGAACGGGGCAGCATGCTGATGTTATGAAGACATTTATGGTCGGAATGCAAGCTTTGACTTACGTATTTGTACGTGTATCAATTACTTTTGACACTATTTGTATCCCCAGTTTTTTAACCGACTTGTCTGTCTGCATTTGTTCCTTACTACTTACCTCTTTGTTCATGTAATCTATCAAAACCAAACGAAGTATTTCGTTCATGAGAATTACTCTCTCTAGGAATTCTTATGTCTTTTCAACCACGCATCAATTGCACCTTTTTATAAACATGACGACGAGCTTTCTAGTCAGACTGTTCGATAACTAAATTTGCTCGGTGTAAGTGACAAAAATTCGCGAGAGACAATAACAGGAGCTAAATATTTTGAAGAAGAAATTGTGTAGAGCAGTACATTGGACTGAACCGGAATTTCATTGCAGCATGATAAAGAGGTTACGGCTAAAAATACAATAATCCTTAAGACGCGTGATAGTGGTTATGTGATAACAAGAGCAAGCAATTCGTCTGTATGTGCTACCATTTTGTTTCCCAAGTATGATGATGTTGACCAAACTAATATCGTTCAATGCAACGCTTAAGGAAAAGCTATTATATTTCTGAGACAAGTTGCAGCAATTCACAAGACGTGATTAAAAAGCAATCAGAAATAGTCATCAAGGACTTCTGTCATAAAGGTTGTATTTTGCTTTACATGTTGATAAATACAGCGACGTTAATGATCTTTGAAGCAGACTAAGTAGCAGTTGGTCGCCTTTTAAGCTATGACACATTAAAGCAATGTAATACTTAATTCACAAGAGAATCATTTTGCCTCTATTTACAGTAAACCTGTTAAAATCGAGTTTACAATAGACTCCCGACAACGTTTCTGAATTGGATGTCATTTTCTATTGATGACACCAGGAGAAATGTACAATGTTTAAAACTCATCACTGATCAGCACAGTCATGACATAAGGGTTTTTTACAAAGAAAACTAAGCAGCTGATAGCAGCGAAAAATCAGGGGGCGGAGAACAAAGAAATCAAGGCGGGCACTCATGGTTTCTCATTAGATTCAAGTGAAAAGCCACTCCAGTTGCCCGCTGTCTTCTGACAGGGCATAAGCTAATCAAGTCGCACCAATCTTGTTCCATTGGGCAATTTTCAGGGTACACGCCCCTTTAGTCTGTCGTACACATAAATTTTACAATGCCTTGTATTTGAGTACAGTCCTATATTGTTCTGTAACGATTTTCGTGCTGAAAACAATTGTTAAGGCACTGGATAGTCAAGGTCCAGCAATTCTAATGGCACAGTCACACCGACCTGCAAAGTGGGATGTCAAGAGTTTGTTCGAGGTCTAGCCAAGGGATACCATCTAAAAACCAGTCTACCAGGTTGCATAACTTGAAATAACGTAGCCATGCGCCTGCATGTAAACGTTTTGTATTGTTTCTCTGCATTTTGAATGTCAGAAAAAGATTTTGTGTCAAGGTTTCGAATCACAATTTTGGGACATGGAAGGGAAACAATCGTCCATTAGTAGGGGGTGCATGAGGGAGCAGCCGACATCTGTGCTATTTTCTCAATATACACCCAGCATGCAGAAACCCTTAGCCATAAACAACATGTTTTTATAGATATACTCTTTTCACTCTGAAAGGCTTCAAAATTCGAGAGCTGAAATCATTTTGTCGTGTAAAATTTCATAGTAACGGCACTCAACTTGTATTGATTGATTCCCCTTGGAAAAGACCTCTCTTGCTTCCTGCTGAGATGAACATAACAATGTGCAAGTTAACCTCTTTACTTATCAACGAAAGACTTGAAATTGCGATGTAAATTAATCGGAAGCGAATCGAGTGAGATCAAACCAGGGATTATTTCAAATGCACGGAAGATAAAGAGTTCGATACTTGGCGTTCGGTCTGCCTAAGCACCTGGGTCCTCTGAATATCTTTGGCTTTGGAATTTGTAAAGCAGTAAGGGCAAGTTTTAGTAATGTCGTTATGCATCACCGGTCTCTTAATCGTTACTTCAATAAACAAGTGCAAATTACATTTTTAACCTGCTGCTTGCAAATTAATTAAAATATAGCTCGTACAGAACAAAAACCTTAAAACGTTGCAACAAATTATATCTAAGAGTGGTTTAAGTATGTTATATTCTCCTATTTTATAACGTCCATGTAAAAGCACTGCCCAACCTCCTTACGTGGGCTAACGGATGATGAGGAGCGTGGCTAATGCCGCGTTTCCCATCAACCCTGGCTTCTTATTTATCGCAAAGCCTGTCAAGAACTCAGTCCAGAACGATGTAGACACACAACTGATTTCTTATTTTTAAATCGATCTTGAATCAACTGAGTCTCTTACATGACTGTGAAAAGGGAATGACATCAATCGCACTTACATGTGATTGCTAATTACAATATCCGAACATTTGAGTATTTCCGACAAAGCTACCACACCTCAGAACAAAACTACGCTCTCGTCTATTGCTGCAGTACAGCTAAAGACATTCATGAACGTTTGACATGCAAGGTGTGGACGGGGCAAACTGTATGTTTCGAAATTTCTGGTACTTCGCTTGAAGTTTATCACGACTTCTCTACAATGAGTACCGGCATATAAAATAAACGCCCTTCCTTTCCTCTTTCCGTGATATAGTGCGTCCTCAATTATCCGTTCCTCGCTTAACCGGTCACCTCACATCTTAAAACAAATTATCCGCACTTTTATTCGATTAACTGTACTTTTATTCGCTAAATTTTGAACATATAATGATCCATGTTATGTTCTCTGTTCGGCTATCAAATACTGTGCGCATCACAACTGGATAATCGAGAAAGCACAGTAGTACCATCACGATTATCACGAAATATTATCAAAATTTCTATATCTTTTAGCAATGTTTGTGATTCGATTACGTCCATTACTGCTAACCGAAGGCCTAAAAACATGTGCATAACAGATCGTCTAAATCGTCTAGTTTACTTCAGGACAAACATAAACTAAAACAAGGCACCCTTTTATCTAAGTATGAGCAACAGTGTCACTTTCATCATTAAATTTGCTTATATATTAAATAATCATATTCATAAGCAATATTCATAGAACATCTCTATCTTATCTTAACCAGTGCAGATTATAACGTTGCAGACTACGCCTCCTGTATACCTGCGTCATTTTCAATAACCAATCAGCAAGCTCAGTGTTTAGCTGTTATTACTGTGATTGCGGTCTGATTGCAGCATACTCGTTACCGAGCGTAGCTGATTCCCTTGCCAGGATTAGTGAATTTACCAGAAAGTGAGCTCTTTATGAATGGGCTCCTGTTACCTCTCACCAATGGTATTTTGTTCGCAACCACTAGATGGTAAGATCATCGTCTTATCTACTGTATAAGGGCAGGTCACATGAATTCTATATAGAACTGAAATTAAAATTGATAACTCTTCACTCAAACATCAGACCAAGAAACTGGTGAAACCCAAATGTGGAAATGGCAAAGAAACGTTGGACACAAATCATGAAATAATCATGAAATAATCATGAAATAATCATGAAATAATCATGAAATAATCATGAAATAATCATGAAATAATCATGAAATAGTCATGAAATAATCATGCAATAATCATGAAATAACTATGAAATAATCATGAAATAATCATGCAATAATCATGAAATAATTATGAAATAATCATGAAATAGTCATGAAATAATCATGAAATAATCATGAAATAACTATGAAATAATCATGAAATAATCATGAAATAATCATGAAATAATCATGCAATAATCATGAAATAACTATGAAATAATCATGAAATAGTCATGAAATAATCATGAAATAATTATGAAATAGCTATGAAATAATCATGAAATAATCATGAAATAATCATGAAATAATCATGAAATAATCATGAAATAATCATGAAATAATCACCCAAGTCAGTAGCATGCCTGCAATGTTATCTAGAAGAAGCTGAGAGGCTAGTGAAGCTTATATTTTCTTTTTCCCATAACACTGGTTCTTTGGACACGGTCAGGGATCAGTGAAGCTCCCTTAATTTACCATTACGTTACTGAGTCGCTTTCAAGTAAAAATAAAGACTTAAAAAACCTCTCTTTGGTCATAAACTAACTGCAACGACACCATATTTGTTTCGCAAAACATGCCGCATTTTCAAACTCAAAATTTTGCTTCACTTATCTTCAAGCTTTTATCATAACTTTGCGTCTGAAATTAGGAATTTATCTTTACTCGAAAGCGAGGAATGACATTGTCTTAAAAGTAACCAAAAAGCTCCATGGTGATCGGTGTGGATGACAACCAAAACTATTTTTAATAAAACCTCGTATCTAACAGTTAAATGACTCAAACTACCGCGTTGAAACTAATCTGTTTAGTTTTCATGGCGTAATAACGTCTTCTTGAGTAAAGAAGTGATCACATTGCTGTAATTAATTTGATTTCATTATATGACACGATAAGTCTTTGTTACGTTTTCAAGATTTGTTCGATTAACCCATTAGGAAATGAATATGGCTACAATATCCTTCTCTTGGATCTAATCACGAAAGTCTACCTGACAGCATTCAAAATCACGGGAACGAATCAAATAGTTCTTTAAGAAAACTGTTAACATTAGCTGGATCAAGTGAAGAACTGGACCTACTGTAATATACGATTCCGAATTAAATACGTTGACATTGATTTAAAGACCAGGCAAATGAAGAATGTAAAACAGGATACTAATTTCGTATAAGAACATCAGTCGAGACCGATTGAGGCTGGATGAAATACTTCGTTGAGTAAAATCAAAAGTACGCAACAATAGTAAGTAAAAATTGATTTCTGTGCTTTGTTGTCTCACCCAGACGTAACCAGTCAGGGGTCAGCAACAAACAGAATAGCATCGACGGCTCTCTGTTCTTCATACCTTGACAAGAAGGGGCCTTAACTTCCAAGCGAGTAATAGGGGCGTTCTGTCACACTTTTTATAAAGAATAATTTTTAAAAAATAACTGCGCATGTTTGAAAATTAAAACGCAACCTCCCTACCCTTGACCACAACACAATAGTATCCTTAAAGCTGCAGACCTCCAGGGGCTCCGTCGATCAGGTACCATGTACACGCAAACTGACCCGAAATTTGCTTTGGTCACTTTGCCCCATATTCTATATCTCTTTTATACCGCCCTGAAGAGAAGAGCAGATTTGTCGTTTTACGATAAACGAGAAGTTGCATTTAAAAACTTATTGGCCAAGCCTCTCTGACTAGAAGAATGTAAAACTTTTTTCTGCTTTCTTTTACTTATCATATGACCATCCTTTCACATAACTAAGACATTAGAGATTGAAAAACCATCGATCAGCCGATCTCTTCCCCAACATTTATTACACAAACCAAGCCCACAGCATTCAAATGTCTTTGACGAATATACATAATTGCAAAATAAACATTGCCATGGTCTTCACAGGTCGTTATTCACTGACCCCACATTCATAGTACGGATGGGTGCCATCCCTATCCCTTAGTCGAATTTCTGAGCTCTTCCATACCAGCAATACCATGGCCACCTACTTCCTCTAAAATCCCACAAGTTCATGCCCTCAAGGTAGCTACGTAATGTTGGACGCCTTTTAAAATAACGTATCACACCCAAAATAACCATATAAAAGAGTTAAACTGAAGGTTTGATAATATACCACCTTCCTGTACTCCTCTATTCTATTGACATTTATATTCAGTATAAGTGCTGCTGGTCAATTGTTATTGTATTTAAAGCATTGTGGCGTCATCGCTCATATATAGTAATCTGATCTTTTCCTATTATATTTACCACTTCTGAATGCTTTACAGAATTAAAGATTTAACCTCTGAACATATACGTTTAAGCCAGGAGACGAAGACTGCTGCAATAGTACGCGAAAGAAGGCCAATTACACTATGACCTGTGGTTACTTTAGAATTGTTCGAAAATCTACAAGATACCTGAAATTAGTACCCTGAGTCTATCCTGGGTATTAAATAGCAGACAGATGATTATAAATACTCCTTACCGAAAGAGGTTGAGGTTTAATTTATACCCTGTTCACATGGAAGAGATGGAGTCCGCCACGTCCAAGGAACGGAGTAAATTTCATGTTCACATGGGCCCTGGGACTATGTACGTCAGACGTTCACACCTTCAATTTAACAGAGCTCACTAACGAACTTCAGCGAGCAGACTCCGTCAATCTGATGATATTGTGATAGCTGCGAGGAAAAATTGGACCTGGAGAGAACACTGGAATGGCCCTTTAAAAGATCATCATTATTTTCAAATGGAAGGAAATAGCAGCTAATAAAATTTACATTTACAGCCAAGAGAACTTCTACTTGAGTGGGAGCCATGAAAGGCTAGTCATTTTAGTGATTTCAATGTATTTTCGGATCGTACTGTGTTTCATTCTGTATTTTGACTAGGCATGTGCATTTCTGGACATTCTAGACGGCGACTTTATTTTTAACTATTAGATGGCGGGAGATTTTCTGCAAATTTCAAAGGAATAGGTCGTTAGTAACACAAGAGGCCCTATATTGCTGTTTTAAGTCTTATTGGATAGCTAACTGATGGTATCTGCTCTTTCACATGCTCTTTTAAACATCTTTTAAGACAATGGAAGACACTCTACATTTGATTGACCGTGCACTAGAGTGATCTGTAAAATTGTTTTGTTTCTTCCCTTGCTTTAAAAACTTTGTGTTACCATTCTTCAACCCTTTTATGTTGAGTTATACAGTTGTTACGGAATTATGGATCTCAACGCTTGTAAGGATTCAAGGAGAATAAGACTTAAGAATGTGAACAACGTAAACGTTTCCTTGAAATTCCAGTAAGCTACTTAAGATACATGTAATCAGACAAATTTTTTACCTTTCATCTCAAGATGGCTGGTAGTGTAAAGAGAAGACACAGTGCTTATATAGTGCAGACACTTTTGTTGTGATAAATAGGAATAAAAGTAAAAAATATAATATCAACATTGGCTATTGTTATTCTGACAAGTTATAGTAGCGCCCTTTTATATCTGACTCATTTTCATAAAGTGGGAAATTGATGGACATCATGTGGACATGATCACTGACAGCCTCTCCGCAGGAGAAAGAGTGAAGCGTGACGCCTGTTACTTCATCTCCCATGTGAATAGGGTCTTAGATATGCGTTGTATCTCGTAATTCTTGAGAACATCGCTTAATACGCTTCGTTTACAAAATGCGAAACAGCAGAACTAGTGTTAAGGGCTAATACCACATGTCAAGTCAATTGAAACCCAGCTATGTGAATTTGTCAGCTACACTTCAACCAAAAGTCATATTCAGTAAGCTTCGTATTTTCTAATCTCGTCGACTAAAAATGATTATCCGTTGGCTATGATCTCCCCACGAAAAGCAGCAGTGTTATAAGGATGGAACAAAATGATAGAATAAGTTTTATACATTTTCGAATTCACTACTCTTCATTCCTTCTTAAACCATCCTATGTAACAGGATACCGACTTGCAGATACCGAAATAATCGCAAGGAAAAGATAAGTAGTCGCCCTTCAGTCTGGGTACATGATAAAGGTTTTTGAAAGTCAACTTTTTCTAAGTTTTGTTCACGGATTCATTACAAATGCGTGTAAAGCTCTTCGTACAACGCAGCCATGAAGACGGTTCCGTCGACTTATTTCATACAGGGAGCTGGGACCGATTTACGTCACGTCAACAAGTCAGTGTTCCTACAGTTTATTCTTCTCTAGTGAAGTCAGCCACGTTTGCAATTATTGCAAATCTGTTGAAAGTCGTAGACAGGAAGACATTTCTGTAGTTTATATAAGATTTCAAATATAACAAATTTATAGGAGAGAATGATAGTACTACTAATGTCCAAGTGTGTTGTTGTCTAACGTGGTTTTATTTCCTGTTTGGTATCTTAAGTAGGAATCAAGGTGACAGAAACAATGCCGCAAATTGTAATGCTTATAATTACAGGGACGACTACGGGTAAACACTTTATATGCAGGGCGGTAAACAAGAAATATTGTCCTATTTTAAAGCTAATGACACAAGGCTATTGAGTAAAATATTAGTGTCCTCGAGGTAGAACTTCAACACAAAAATACAACATACACCTAGGTCATCCTTCAATCAGCATTTACAAGGAAGGCTGGAATGCCTTTTGGTAGTTTTAAGCATTACTAATCTGCTTCTTTTACTACAGCTGGGCAAGGTTTCTTATCACCTGATGCTTTGTGATCTTAAACTGATAATCATTTCTCTTCTGCCACAACTAAATCCCTTGTCATTTGGAAAGCAGCAAGCAAGGAACTGAGCTGCAACTTCTCGGATGCCCCGGCAGTAAGTCTGTACCTATGAAAATAAAAACACCCCATCAAACATACTTTACATCGACATCAACCCAACAGATATATTTCACATCCATAACAGCACAACAGACAAATTTCACATCAACACTAACACTAACACAACGAACATGTTTCACATCACCATCAAGCACTGTTTTCTAAAACGGACGGAATTCTGAATTTTCAACCCCGGATGTGGTCTTTGTACATTTTTTCGTATCAACACTGCTATAAAAAGGCTTATCAGCACTGGAAATTAGGAAACGAATCTACTGTTTCTACTAAAACTACCTAGCTTAGTTAATCAATTTTCCGAACTTACGTGATGTATCTATTGTTGCACTCTAGGACCTTACAAACATAACCTGAGAGACAGTGACAATTAAAATCTATACTCCAGGTTTTGGATTAACAAACACCCAAAGCTAAACCAGTATTTCAAGGTGGATCAGACCACGTTATCAAAGTAAGCACCAAGATGACAAGTTCACAATTATATACAACTGTACTGAGCTCAAAACAATTTCTTATCTGTAACTATATTAATTTTTAAAACACAAACATTAACGCCTTAAATTTGAGTAAAATATTTTAAGAATTAGTTAATTATCCTAAAACCTTGCTACGACGACTAGTTTCATAATCTGAAGGCATCCTTATCATATACATTATGACTTACTCTACTTCGGCCATTTTTTCCAACAGGTGGATTCTGACGTGCATTGGAAAGTCGACTACGGATAAAACAATATTTAATTATTAGCACCAATTCCATTACCAAACGCTACAACTAGTATCAACACTAATATAAAACTAGCTTTTTGCCGTCCTCTCCCTCGTCGCAGTCCTCCTCCTCCCCCTCCCCATTATCATCATGTTCACCAGCACTACCAGCATTGACCCCTACGATCAACAGCACGATGTCTACTACCACTGCAGCAATCATCACATTTATAGCCATCGTCATCAGCCGCAGCACTGTTCTTATTATAATCGGTAAAAATCGTTATCATCATAATCAATAACAACAATCCACAACAAACTAACATACTCACTAGCGTAATCAAAATCATTATTATCATCGTCATCTTTTTTATTATCATAATTAGTATGACCAGCATCAGCATAATCATTTTTATCATGACTATCATAATCTAAGTCATGATCCTGATCACATTAATCATTTATCTGCATCATTCTCATGATCACCTTTATTATCATTATTATTATCATCATCACCCACGTCACAATCAGACTTATCCACGTTATGATCAACATCGATTCTATCATTTTGTAGCAACATTAGTATAATAGCCATTAGTTACAACTTACTCAAGTTTACACTCCTATCCACAATAGGAATATCCACAACAGCAAGATTTAAAATTTGACCCCAAAACAAGCACAAACGTAATACTATTATCATAATAATGCAAAGGGCGTCACCTGATTGGTAATGTAATCGATATCGCTAAAGACAGGGTCATCTATATCGTAAGCAATCACCCTGAATGTCATGGACGTTTACTACACAACGCGAGGTCATCTTTAATCTATATTTATGGAACAACTCAACAATGAATCAAAATTCAAGAGGCAATTAAGACATTCTGTCAAAATCTGCACGGTAGCTCAGGTTCAGCATGCTACTACATCAACTATTCGGACAAAACTAGTAGCAAGAGTAGAAATATCTACCAAATGTGATGGCAATATTAAACAGTTTAGAAAATATATGATTAAATACCAAGTGATGAATATATCTATAACAATGAATACAATGTATTTCTATTCTATAGTAAGAAAAAATCCTGAAACTGTCTAAACGTGTATATGAATGCAGACTCTACGGAACCGAATGCCAGTTGTCAGTGACCCAGGCAAACAAATGCTCATT
Organism: Chironex yamaguchii; assembly: GCA_024741275.1. Classification (NCBI taxonomy): domain Eukaryota; kingdom Metazoa; phylum Cnidaria; class Cubozoa; order Chirodropida; family Chirodropidae; genus Chironex; species Chironex yamaguchii. The sequence continues at coordinate 36,254 of JANTCA010006785.1, forward strand.
TAGGGATAGGTTACACGGAAAGAAGCCTAAGAATGTCACAGCAGCATGATGGCAGATCCATTATCTACAAAAGCAAAACAATTCTTCAACACCCTGCTGATTAGTGTAGTTTGCCTCGATCGCTTATTGTTTCTTTAACTCAAGACATAAAACGTTTATAAAACACGATAATCACATTTCAAAAAATGAGCGAGGCAATTTAAAAAGATTAGCATTTCGTCAGTTAACTAAAATGTACCATTGTTACATTCATGCCCATCATATTGACCCTAAAATCAAAGAAATGTCGAGTAAAATCCTTACTGTTAATGCATTGTAGATTTACCAGAATATAATTGGCTTGGTACATTCACTCTCGCCAGCAATGCAATTACGTGGAGATTTAATTTTCAATTCAAGCTTCCAAGTTGTTCGTTAGCTAACGTGGATATGTATTTAAAATCAAATGTTATCTCACTTATGCTAAAATTTGCCACAACCTCACAGTGTCTACTAAGTAAACAAATAAATAAAGAACGTATGACTACTATCAAATCGTATGCCTTTTCCCTCAAGGCCCATAGTAAATTTAAATGTCACTCATTGACCCTGTACAATGTCTTCTCACAGGAACACTTTTGCAAAGTACTGCTATCTGACTTGCTGGTGTTAACTATGTTTACACAGTCTAAGAAGGTGATTGTTGATTTGAATGACCAAGTGTCAAAGATACTGTTGGACTGTTTCTAGCTGTATTGACTAGATTAATAAATGACCATATTTTTAACAGGATTGGTGATTACATTAGGATTGACAAACAAATGAGTAACAATCATTGTTAACAATATTGGCGTTTAACCTGGTTCTCTTGACTACAAGCTGAGCGCTGAAACTTTACAGAGCAGCAGTATGATGGAATGATTCAAGGTCAGTTGTCCATTCTTCTAGATATCTGGTTATCTGAAAACCTTCTACGTATCTGGATATCTAGTTACCTGCTTCTTGACACATACCATCAGGCGACACCCTATGCACTATTTTGGTCTTTTATCATTCTACTTTTAGGAAGAGTTTATTCCAAGAGTATGAGTAATGCGGGTGTATTACAATCGGGAATGAATCTCTACTCTTTAAGTGTTCCTAATCGGTTGCTTTTTGGCAAAAAGATGGCTTTATTGTTGCTTAGTTCAGCAGATTGCTGCTAGAAATCTCAAGGACTGCCATGACACGGTGTTAGACACAGCTACAATTTTACTTCTGTTCAGGATATCTGGTCATACTATTAATTTCTGCATATACACAAGAAGACTATAAACCTTATGATGCAGACGTGATTTACCATGGGCACATTCCTCCAACTCTGTAAACCAAAAAAGACAATCAGATCGCGTCAAATTTTTTTGAAAATCACTAGAAATTTTTAGAAAAACGAATCTATGGTAAATCAAAACTTACTTCGATGCACATAGAGATGAACTTCGGTTAAAACATCTTGCAATGCCAATCCTTTGAGAGTTTTTAGTTTCATAATATCTTAAATTGTCAAGGAAATAGTACCTGATATTGGCAAAAACAGTTACGCTCTTACGATACAGCTTTAAAGATATTATGATCGACTAGGAAGATCTCAATCGTTTGAGTGGAGCTGTTTAGCTCAGCCGGAAAGATGTCAGATCGCAAGCGGGAGACCATGTCTCAAGAGGATCTTTAATATAACTTTAGCAGCGTATTTAATCCTCCTCGATGTGACCGACCTCAAAACTGCCGATGGCTGAGCCCGATCTACACTAAATAGCACCCTTTAAATAAAACACAAGCCAAGATCGGTTCACTGACCACATGTCCGTACGTACGCATTTTTTCACCTAATGCCTGTTTGTCAGGAAGTAATTTAAGAACAGACACGGCTAAGGCAGTGGAGACCAAAAGGATACTTTTATATGCATCTGTAAAGTTGTCATTTAGCATCCATTCGACAATATTTGCAATGTCACTTCTCAATGGATGCCCGACACACGAATAAACATTATCTTCATTGACAACATCAAACGCCATGGATGTACTCTAAATACAAAATGATGAAAATGTAGAAGGGTAAAACTGTGACTTTGTTTGAAAAAAAAAGCATTTGTAGCCAAGAAAATTAAACAGAAACATCAATTCCCCCAAATAACGTTTTTTCTCGAGTTCGCACACTTTGGTCTTCTTAATAAACCATGGATTACAGTTGTGTGTGCATTCAAGCCGGATATTCACCAAATAATTTTATTCAGCCAAAGAATTGGAATATTGATTTATCATTCATAATTTACACATTACCCCTACACACTACAGAAAACAGAATGCTGGGAATTGTTAACTGGGTGTAGCGGTTGTGTACCACTTCGGCAGTAACAACAAAACCATGAGGGCAATGCTCGCCTTAAGGAATTTAGAAAAAGTATGAACATATGTAAAAATGCAGTAATAAACAATTTGATGAAAGTATGACAATTAAAATAGGAGATAATAAATTTACCTGCATTTTCACAGGTTTTAAAATAAGTGCACCCATTCAAAATATGTCTATTCCAGAGTGCCTCCACCAATTCAAACATGAAAAATTTCATTCTGACGTCATGTAATCTTTAGCAGTCGATTAGATCTTCAGTTTAGAGTCCAGGATTAATATCACAATTTTACATTACTGTATACAACTGTTTTTTAAACAAAGTAAGGAGAGATAAAAATAAATTTCAAAATTCCAGTTTATGACAAATTATAAAAAGGAAACTTAAAAAATGTTCTGTTGCAGACATACGTCGACTATGAACTAACCACTGTCATTGGTCCAACAATTTGTAAATTCATAAGCGTATTATATTTCGAGGCTTAAGGTTCACCATTAACACTGTGTAGATAAAAAAATGAGACAAAGGAATCCAAACTATTTACTTCAAGATCATTAAAAACACTCTTTCTCGAGTTCGTCTTTTAGCACGCGCAAAGATCAGGTAATGAACCATGATCATCTGTCCTGATTGTTAAACAACGAGGTGATAATTAATCAATTCCTCGCTTTGCCGACACAGGGATGAGGATTAAACTTTCAATATCATACTACCAGTGGCATGCTAGCGGGGGGTGGGGGCACGTGGCCCCAGGGGAAATTTTCATGCGGGTGGCAAAGCTACATATCGATGTTGCAATACTTTGCGGGGGCGCTTTAGCCTAAAAAACAGTTGAAACTTAATCTATCACCTGTCAATAACATATCACTTAAGAACGGTCGTCTGTTGCAGGGGCGATAAAAGATGGCTTTGTAGAATGAAGGAAGGAAGGATGGAAACGGATGGCACTGCAAAAGATTCTGGCAGTGATTCCACAATTTTTGAGATCAAAAGTTTAATAATGACTTTTGTATCAATTTGGGAGCATTCTCCGTTTACAGATAAACTGTCTAAAGGGGAAGTTTGATTCATTTACATTTGAAGTCTCATTCGTTCCATCGAGGTTGCAATGGCTAAAATGTAATCTGAAATGGAAAATAGAATACGTTTACACAGTGTGTGACTTAGTTTAAAGGATTTCTTGTTAACTGTATGACATGAATTAATTACCTCCACTCTAATTAATGTCACCTGAGTAAGAGCTATGCATGTCTTTGAACAAAATGGTGTTCATTGATAATTTTGCAAAACTGTCGTCAATTCTTTCTAAGGCCCAATCGTTTATGACTGTAAGAATATAAGCCTTCTAACACTGAGAATTTCCAGAATAATTAACAAAAGAACCGGAAAATATGGGTTAAGAAACGAGGCCTTTTCAAATATGCCTCTGATTTTCAGTATGTATTTAGCTTTTTTATTGATTTTTGGCAAAAATTCTTGTTTGTGTTCTCAAAAGTAAATATATAAAATTAATGCAGCCGGTTCTTCGTAAAGGAAGAGGTGGTTTACTCTTACTTTTATCCATGTTATCATACTTTTAGATGTAAAAGAGATTTTACATGAAAATGCACCGTTAGTTTAACTATAGTGCGCACATTACTGAGAACCCATAGATACAGATGATGTCCAAGAGAGATCGTATTCATAGAATATGATTCACTTTTTCAAGGGAAGATTTATTTCATAAAAAGCTGTGGGCTTGTTCATTTCAAGCACTCATTGTGCCTCAGGGGCTGCTTTAATTTGTCACCTTTTGATAAAAATTGTTATCTTCAAAACAATATTTGTGGGTATTTCATGGTGCTTTTCATTGTGTAATTTTGTGTGGTCTTAATGATCACGAGGGCCAGTTTGTTCCTACTTTATTTCAAAATTTTGAACAAAATCCAAATTTGTGTTTTTGTTCATGTAGACATTGATAATTAGGGGGCTTTGATCCCAGTAAATAGTTCCTCAATAGGAGAGGGGTTGATCCCATTGGCCTCCATATAATCATAGGTTTAGCTACAAAAATGCGATTGAGCTGATAACAACGGGCACCATTCTCCTCAGTTATGGTGGTGCCCCCTAGATGATTATCTTCCAGCATACCACTGCATACTACTAGCTCTCACCTACCTGTAATATGTTTAATGACTTCCTCATGTCACCATTTGCAAGTCTGATTAGGCTTTCCATTCCATCACTTGTAACGTTTACACTGAATTAAGGAAAGGATATTCATAATTAACACAATAATGACTTAATGATTAAACTAAAGTTGTAATAAAAGTTATTTGTCCTTTGCATTTGTCGAAAAGATAACATTTTAAAAGTATATTTATTGATAAAAAAGTGTTTAAAATACTGTTACAAGTACTGTACTTGTGCAAAGAATAAAACAACGTGATTAGCTTTTTGGGAATCTATTAAACACAAAATAAATATGCAATGGTGTAATATTGGATATCTCGCACTAAAAAAACATCAATTATGAAACACAAGATAAGGAGAGTTAAACTGATTACCACTGATTTTGGGCACCCTAAATTATGTTAAGCTACAAGTACTTTACAGTATACATTCAAAATCCTCATAGTGAGGAGTAAAACAAACTGATCTTAAAAAGTCCTAATACTCATTTTAAAGCCCACAGCAAAAGAAGATCAAGGCAACTAGGAAGTTTAGAGAAAAATTTGTCTATACTCACCTTTCACTAGCAACAACAACTTCAAGCCTTGACTTCATCTGTTCGGCATCGAGTGGTCCAAAACGAAATCTTGTACATCTTGACTGAATGGCTGGTATAATATTTGTTAGATAATTGCAAATCAAACAAAATCGGGTATTCTCGGTGTATTTTTCCATCACTGAAATAAAAAAAATTATGAGCAGTCACGTAAAAAGTGATCAGAGCACCCAGAAGGATGGTCCAGAAGATGATACATGGCAGTGATGGTGCACACTTCCCTATCATCCCTTGCCCACATCACTGGTCAAAGCTTCTTTCCTCTGTCAGCAGATTTGTAAACTTGGCATTCACGAATGAGTAAGGACAGTAGCATTGATGGAGATTAAAGGGATTGCTAGTGAAAGTCCATCAAAACTCTAGAGAGCCCTAATTGATGACTGGGTTTACATGTGCTTTTAACCCCTATTGCAGCCTGCATGTGTTTGAATTTCTTGAGAATACAAATGTATTTTCGTATATATTGTACACATTATAGTTTTAGCCAGCACTGTGTCTTTTCTCTTATCCACAATAGTTTAAAAATTCTATGCCTAAACAACTTTAGCTAACATTACTGACTTAAATGTTGAAGAAACTGGAAGGCGGAAAAAATAATGCAATCCTAATCGAAAGAATATATTTATCATCAGTTTTACCGTAAAACATTCAAAACAAAGCAAAGTACACTGTCCCTAATGTTTAACTTAAATATAGCAAAGAAGGACAAGGAAGCACAAGTTCCTGTTATAGTCCTGATAGTCTTCCATAGCTTAAAAGAATGCAATACTTGAATTCACTTTTTCCATGTCTGACCTTTCATAAAGGTAGATTTTAGATCAAAGATTTTTCGTAAAAGAAGTTGAACTGATATCAGGTCAATCATTTGCATCATCTATTCACCACAAACAGGGCTTCTGAACAGCATCCTCCATTGTTAATCATAATTATGTTACTCATTGCATTTTCCAATAAGCACGACTTGGCCAAAAGATATGTTAGGAAAAACAACAAAACAGTAAAACTGGAAGATGACAGGTAATGGCAGCTGTAGAACTTGAAATCATGAAGATCGTATGTAAAGAGGAAAATAATCAGCAATCAATGACTTGCATACTTTTGTAAGTTCAAGGCAACATTTTTTGTGTAGCAATTTATGTTTATAATACTTAGAGATATTTAGACAGTGAGCTGATAGAAAGTCTGCTTGTCGAGTAAAATGTTTTCAGAGTAGATGTTACAACGAACAAATCATTGGAACAAATTATCATAGAACTATTTATGGGAAGTAAAACTGAAGGAATGAGAAAGGGAATCCCAGGAAAATGGAGTGAGAATAATTAGAATTGAATTAGACTACAAATTTTATTCTGGATTCAACTGAGTACATCAAGGTTAAAGACAGAAGCACTGACCCAGATGTGGCAACTGCTATATATTGGTCTGGACTAGATAGAGTTGAAACAGCAGGGATGAAACAACAGGACTTGACTATTGTATTAATAAAATCACCAACTGCATACATACTATTTCTAAAGTATACATACTAAGGTATTTATTTAGTTATAAATGGAAGATTTTTACAGGTAGAACAATTACAAGGAACAAGAATAGATTCTATATATGGGAAACAAAACATATTCACTGCTTACATGATTCCTGTTTATACATGGTGAGTTTTAATTGTACAAGGGGTTCAAGCTACATCATTCCTACCTTCCCGGTGTAAACACATCTTTACAACAAAATCACAAGTTAAGCCCCAAGGGAGGAGTACTTGGTCTCCTAGAACTTGTGACATTAGTAGGTCTAACACCAGAACATGGTTCAGTGGGATTTGTTGAAACAAGCAAACCATTGTGTGTGTGACTCTACTACCTATGTCAAATTCAATATCTCGACTTTCTATTTCACTTAAAGATTTATCTAAAGCAGTTCCTGGATTTAGCAAGTGGCATTAACAAAATAGAGAACCACTTTCAGTGATGCAGATTTAGCAAGAGATTCAACTGGACTTTTCTGAGAGAAGTCAACACTAGAAGTAATTGTATGAAGAGTAAAAGAGTTGGTTGGAGGTAAACTTATTCTATCCAGTGAAATATTGGGGTTACTGGTTGCACGAAAGTTAATGAGCCAGATTAGCAACCTGTTTGATCCTGTCAGAGATTTTTTTCTGTCCAGCTAAAAATAATGTAGAACCCTTAGCAGGGGTAGTTAACTTGCAAGAAATCTGGTTATAAAGATCAAGCTGGGGTGTTTGCAGATTAAAGAAAATTGAACGGAAACAGGTCCATGGTCCAAGTTAGATGTATATAGGAGATTCAGGAGTTAATAAAATTAGTAACATGTGTCACGAATATGAGTCTGAAAGTCAACAGATCGAGCAAAACATATAAATGGTATGATGATTGGTATAATGCACTCTGTAATCTTATTCATAGCCAATTATCTGATCATCAAATCCTGAAAGATGAAAGCTATACTTATGGTCAATGGAATAACAATGAATCATGATGACCGAGAGGCAGGTAGTCAGGTACAAGAAAGTCACAACTAGCTATATTATAGTTCAAGTCAGCCTCACATAGAGCAAAAAGATCAGGTGAGATCGAGAAAAGAATCATAATGTATAAATGGCTCTCAATATTTTTCACAGGCTCAGTGTGGTGTCACTTGTTTTTTCCTTGTGTTATGTAAGGACATGAAAAAAACATTAAGATGACACCTTGATCTGAATAAGCTTTCATTCAAACTATTTAAATTAATATGAATGTCAACATGAAACATTCTAAGTCATCACTTGGCAATAATGTTAAATGCAATCATAACAAACATTTGCCACGGTAAAAAAAAATAAATACCTCTTCTTAGAGCATTCTGTGCATCGTTTGTCATGGCATCAGCTTCATCTAGAATCACAAGTTTAAATTTTGACCTACAAAAGAGAGAAAACTTTTTTATGCAACAGTTTGCCTATTCTGTTTGCATTGTCAAAAAAATCAAAATCAAACAAAAATCAATCTCTCTTGAATATCTAACTGAACACATTTACATGTAGGTGATCATTAAACAAACAATGTGTAATTCATATTTTATTTACATTACCAAACTACTTGACAACAAAAAATAAATCAGTGCTCCTGAAAGTGAGGTACAATAAATAATTTCAGAAGATTTCTCACAAGAAAACTACCAGAGTGAGCTATACAAAAGATACATTTGTTTCCTGTATTTAAACAGTTGTATGCCTGATTTTTTAATTTTACGTCCAGTACTAATAAGGATAGTATGCAGATCCAATCAAATCCATAAGGCATCACTAAAATAGTACCTTAGCATTGTCATCTTTTTATTAGATTCACCAGATAACCATAATTCCATAAACAGCAATTTTGAAGTTCAAAAGCATTCTTTATGATACATCATAAAAGTATCATGACAATGGCCCAAAATCATGACAAAAAATTGATATTTAGTTTCTGTTACTTACTTAAATATAGTTCTTGTGCTAGCAAATGTCAGAATCTGCTCTCTAACAATTCCAATACCACGGTCATCAGAAGCATTTAACTATAAATCAACAGGTATATAAAAGCAAAAATCAGACATTCAAATTAACAAATTAAACAGGAGGGAAGGGTGTCAGAATTCCTGCAGTCTGAGATATAATGTGATCCATAAAATTTCTTTCAAGTAGTACAAATTGTCTGCAGATGTTATGGAATTAGTTTACATTTAGCTCATGATAAAATTCTTTCACAGAAATTATTGTCTTGTGTGCACAACACTTATTTGGAAATCACTCATAAAAATTTGGTACCTTACCCATTTCATTGTTTCAATCAGCAACATTGAATAGCATTGTTTAATGAGGATACACTTATCAGAATAAATACAGATGCTATTCAAATAGACTTGCAAAGGTATAGCTTTCAGGATAACAACTTTAACTGGAAGTTTACAATTTATTGAGCGTATCTCAGGCCGTTTAAAAGAAATCACTTACTGCTTGCAATTTGCAAAAACACGGGAATTCAGTATTGAAATTGTTTTTGAATGAAAAGATGTACTATTTATACCTTAGGTTCATTCTTTAACATATATTGCATTGTATTTGGATAAATAGCACACTAAATCTTGTAATGCAAAAAACTGCTAAATAAATGCTCATAGAAACCTAGACCAAACCAAGAACAAATAACAAGCAACTTAATGTGCAACTTACTAAGATAAAGTTTAATTCTGTTTTATCTCATTTGAGGTGTCTAAAACATCAAATTCTAAGAACATAAACTGCATTTCCCATACCTCTAAAACCATGGAATGAAATTCCTTGTTACTGTATAGTTGTCTTGCAATTGCCAATATTGTTGATGTTTTCCCAGTTCCAGCAGGACCATAGAATAGTAGATGAGGTAGCTTATCTTCATTTAAGAATCTGTTAACTAAACACATATGGTATTATATATTAAGAATGAAATGACCAGGAACAAAACAAGAAAAATAACAAATCTTGTTTCAAAGATGTCATTGAGGATATTGACTTCAATTGTATGTCCACACTTCACAAAGAACATCTTCATCTTTACAGATGTTGATTACTTAAATGTGATGGAAAATAGGCCACTACAAAGTGTTTTTCTGGCGATGTTTACTCTCTCGATGAAAACGTGTCTTGTACTTTTAATTTCACTAAGTAATATTTCTTACTCACTTGTGTTTATTATGTCTTTATGAGATATTAAATCTTCTAATGATTTGGGTCTATATTTCTCCACCCTGGAAAGAAAGAGTATATTAAGATAACAACCAAATGAAAATAGAAAGACTTAGCAATGTAAAATTAATTCTAGTAAAACAACACAAGCATTTAATATGTAATCAATTTGTTATGCACCAATGAAAAATGAGTGATAATCGCAGCATCATAAATGATTACAATGCAAAACTAGAATAAGAAACATACATAGATGGCTTACAATAGACAAAATATCGCCTTGAAAATTTTCGACATTGCGTAAAAACATACTTAAAAGCTTTTGGCGCAGATTTTAAAGGTGATTTTTAAGTTTTGTACCAAGGTTAGACAAAATATCCTACGTTTTATAGTATTTTGTAAACCACATGAGGAAAATCCTGGTCGTCAAAACTTAAACAAAAAATGCAGAGTAAATAAATCAAATGGGATGTAAAGTCAAAGTCATTCGGACCGCAATTAATAAAACGTAAGTAGAAAGATGACAAGAACATACTGACATTGACCGTCGCCCGAGCTGTCGCCCAGACTGGCATGACACCGGATTTGGACATGTAGCATAGTAGGCTAGTAACTATTAAACTAGACGTACGGTAGCAATTTATGCTAATTTGAAAGTATTCGCATGGAGCCATACATAGGTTGGCAGATGTACAAGGGTTCCGCCCTCGCTGATAGAACGCAAAAGGTCCTGTTCCCTTTCATATTTCTATGTCCATAGATGAATAGTATTATCAACAAAAGGTTGCAATTCTAAACGAAAAGAAAACAAAAGTTGGCATTTCCCGAGTTTGCACTTTTACACACCGTTCTCGAGTCATGATTAACGTCACCATTATGTTACTTACCATGGGAGATGCCGATCTATCTTCTCTTCCGCAGGCATTTTCTAATACTTCACTGTTTACAAGAACGAGCGTGAATATTATAGTCCCTTTACTTCACTTAAGACAGCACCACAAATTCCAAAACATACTTTCCCGCCAAAAGATTGAAAATTTATACGAGGCACATGCGATCACTTTAAACGAGGCTAAGAAGAAATGGGTACAAAATCCGAGTCACTTATCTCAAAAAATGACTGTCCTTTATTGAGATCAGTGTATTCGAATCTATTTAAGTATCGTGGGACGAAAACAACTCAAAATTCCCGGGTGGATCCAGAGTGCATCCTTTGTCTTACAGGATTCAGTCAATTTTTTAAAAAGTGGTAACTTACTTAACCAGAAATACTCCCAAGGTTCATGATTTTCTGGCTTTGTTTAAACAACACACCTTAGCCAGTTGACTTATTGGTATGGACCCCCAATTGTCTACTGCGGTGACATCGATCAGCAGAATAACTTTGATCACCTACTCCAGAAGATAACATAAACCATAGTTTACTCCTTGCCTCATAGCAGTCAAAAAAGAACTAAGCTGAATGGAAATCTATTCTTTCAAGGGGCTATCAACATAAAGGTATCGTATCAAAATATGGACAGTGATGGTAGTTCATCGTGTTCGTTGATGACGATTTTCGTTCTGCAACTCATCGATGTACTTTGAGATGACTATGTAGTCCTAGTCTAGATGCACTGAGTCTGGAGGAGTGCGGATATTGGAAGTCCGTGGTAATGATCACAGCTGAATCCATCTTGCAATTTCTTGAAGCGGTGCTTTTCAGGTGCCGTGGTTCTTCAAAGCTTTTCACAGCTTTGTAGGTTGAACCTCTCTATATAGATGTGTTCGAGGCACACACTTACAGCTTTTTCGGTTTGATCTGGCACTATTGTGTGTCTACTTTGACAATGTCTTTGAACCGCAGCTTTGAGTGTCCCAGGTTCCTCCTGCCATTGATGTGCTCTCCATAAAGTAGGCAACGTGGTATCTGGTGCTCTTCCATCCCGAACACATGCCCCACTCATCGAAGTTGGGTCTTGCTTGGCATGGACTCAACACTGGTGGAGTTTGCTTGGTCCAAGACCTCCAAGTTGGTGACACGGTCTTGCCAGTGGATTCTAAGCATGGAGCTGAGAGCATGAGTGTGGAATTGTTCCAGTTTCTTTACATGCCTGTGGTAGAGCGTCCGAGTTTTCACAACCATAGAGAAAGAAACGGAGGACCAGGTATACCTTCAACTGTTTGTTGTGATGGTTGAGTACTCGGGTGCGAAGTCTGCTCAGTGCCTGGCTTGACCCTTTTGATTCTGGTGTCTATTTCTTTGTCCAGGGAGCCATCACGGTAGATTGCGGATTGTGCTTCCCACGTACTTGAAGTGGTCAATGTTGGTGAGCAGCGTGTCATCAATGACGATGCTGGGTGCTAGAGAGTAGGTGCTTGCTACTGAAAGTAAGACCGAAGAGCTTGGAGGCGTCTGAAAAGCGATCCAGCAGTTCAAATTATGTGTGGGTCACTAGTGCATAGTCAACGGCAAACAGGACCTCTTGCAGTAGGGTTTGTAAGCTCTTCGTCTTGGCTGTGAGATGGTAGCTGTTGAACACCCTCTTTTCCAAGTCCCGGATGGCGTGGGACAGCATGCAGGTGAGGAAGACATTGAAGAGAACTGGAGCTAAAACGCAGCCCTGCTTCACACCATTGCTGATTCCAATTCTCAGAAGATGATCATTTTGTTTTTTCTTTTTAGCATTGTTCAACCGCTCTGAGGATGAGTCTGTCAATCGCGGTAAGCTGACCAGACACTAGAAGGGCAAGCATTTGCCTGGAGTACCTTTTCTAATCCCCTCTTTTGTGCGAGGGTGGGTAGTGCTGTCCTAAAGAGGCTGCCCAGTCACCCTCAGGTGCTACCGAACACTCCTGATGCACTTGAATTCTGGAAAAGGAGCGACCACTTGCCCATGGACCGCCTACGTGCACGTTTGTGACTATACCTGGCAGTGATTATCTCCACATATTGCTTCCCTACGCGCCCATAGCCGCAGGACTTGAGGGACGTGCGCTAAAGATCGATGTCGTGTTGCGAAACCGAGATTTAATGGTGAGAGAGCCGTTGCATGTTGGCCTGGGTTTGATTTTTGATTCAGTGGTACGAGGGACCGTTACGACTGGAGACTGCCATTCTGCAGTAGATGACCAGGACTTCTAAAGGTGCCTCGTCCGTGCTGTATGCGTTCCACGGCACTTGCTGCCACCGTCATCACAACCGTTGGACCTACCGGTGATCTTTTCCGTTTTTTTCATCTGGAGTCGGTCTTTGCGTGCAATGGGACTGACACAGTCTAATCCTAACTTATCGAGCGTTAGAGGCCCGTCAGCTACCCTCACCTGGTTTACTTAACCCGTCAAGACCAGTACCAGGAGTGTGGCCTCTGTTGCATGCGACAAGTACTTGGAGCCACAATTAAGAGCTGGGTGCCGGGCGAGGACCGGTAACAGACGAGCTGTCCTGACAAGGATATGGCAGGCCCCCTGCTAAGGGTACTACCTCTCCCCCGACACCCCATGGACTCCAATATCGATAATGACCCGAATCAAAAGTAGCTCATTTCCTGCAATCTAGACTTCGTGACACCTAGCGATCCTCCGAGAACGACCAATCGTTTGAGAGCTAGACCTCCTCCTTTACCTTTTCAGGTTGACCTTTGTATTCTCTCTTGGTTTAAAAAGCTCATCATCTTTGATTTCACCAACTCGACGATCCAACTTTAGCAAAAATACTTTTCTTGCAACTTTTGAGTTTTCAAATTTATGACAGGGAATTACATTTAATGAAGCCTTCATTAAAATCTTTATGCAGTAGTTGGAGTTTATAGAAGGTGATGTCTCTTTCAGCAAGACGGCTTATTTTGGAGATACAGTACCTGAATAAAACAGAATACCTTATAATTAAGTCCATTAACATTTAATTCCTTCAACACGACATCTAGGAATCATAGTAAGGCTTGTACATGAAATTGCAGGAAAGTTCTAAACGACATCCTACATAAAAAATTGTGACACCTCCTTACCATGGAAGGCAAAAAAAACAAACTATCTCTGTCATAATTATATGAGCAGTGTATCAATTAAGAAACCATATATTGACATAACTACTTGTTTAGAGGGTGTCAAGACTTTGCCTGAGCTTGTAACTGAAGAAATGTTTCATATTGAATAGAAAATATCGACTTTGAAGAGGGATTTTCAACATGGAAAGCATATCAAAAGTTTACTTAGTTGCTAGAAACACGTAAAACTACTCTTTGCTGTTTATGTATCAACAAATTGCGTTTTAAAGCGTTTCTATTTCATAACTCATTTTCTTACTCTGATTGCTTACAGTTATGCTATTTACTTTGCTTTAGGTAGCCGTCACATATTGAACCGGATTCTGCTTCAGGTTCCTTTTTACACCAAGTTGAGCTCATTACTGTTATCAATTTAGAGTGCAGTAGCTTCAAAATCTTGGTAAGCAAGAATGATCGGATCTTTACATTCCTTGCAACAGAAACTCTAGCAGTCTGAAAAGCCTATATGCTTATCGTGGGAAAAACATAATGGTACTTATAAATTTAACTGCCTCTTAGAGAGAAATTAGATTTTTAGTTGCTGCTCTTGTGGAGGATCTCTCCTGTTTTTTATTTAGGTCGTCTGGCATAATTTTGCATCCTGGAGCAGACAAAGTACAAATATCAGATAGTATATGCTCTTGTCATTCATAGCAGTAGGTGAAATACTTCTTCTAACGGTTTTACCTCTCAAGGAATACTTTGTTTTTTTCCAATATTCTATGATTAAGGAATCTAACAATGAGCATATTTCTTTCTATTAATATTCTTCAAATGGAATCATGGCATTGAGTTTAGGCAACATGGCGGCAAGAGCGATGGCGTGTTTCCTCGCTCTTGTGTTTGCAACTTTCCAAGTTAAGAAGTTTGCCTTTTGCAGCTCTGATTCATTCATCTTATATCTAAGCAAAACTGGAGAAAATCTGGTCATCAAAGAAAGTTATATCTGTTCGTCAATATGGATAAACAGGCAAGAGAAGCTTCGAATTTAATGGTACAGATCTTGATCCTGTTATGTGGTGATACAAAATATGCCCTGGCACTGCCATCAAATGTGGTTCCTGCATGAAGACAGTGCGTAAAAATCAAAGCAGAATATGCTGTACCAGCTGTAAACTGCTCCACCACATAAAATGCATGGATGATGAAACAGAAGCCCTCTGCCGCTCCTGTTTATCAAAATCTTTCGAAGTCGAAGATCATACAGAGGAGCCCACAATGGAGAATCAACAACAGTACGAATTACCTGAGCTTACTGAGCTACTTGCAGGGAAAGGCCTTAAAATTCTGCATCAAAATATCCGTGGACTTTTGACACATAAACAAAATCTTTGTCATATCCTTGGTGACTTCAAAGGAATCCATATTCTCTCGCTCAGTGAAACACACTTGGCCACTCATGAGGAACCTGAAGCTCAAGTTACCGACTACGATTTCTTGGGTAGGCCAAGAAATTCTGGTCAAGGAGGTGGTGCAGGAATTTATATTTCACAATCAATACCGTTTCAAAGACGTTTAGATCTTGAGGATAATGATATCAAATGCATTTGGATTGAAATCTTATTTTCCAAATCAAAAGGATTTCTTAAGAGACCTAAAAACTGCCAATTTTGAGGACGTGTTTAAAGCAACCTGTGCAAATCAAGTATGGCATTATCTGAAACAGATTCTCATTTTCTATTTTAACAAACATGCACCCTTGACTACAAAGAAAGTGAAAGGAAAACTAAGACCATGGCTTACACCCGAAGTGAAAAAACAGATGAATATTAGAGACAAACTATTATGTAAGGCTCGTCGGTCAAACCAGGAAATTGGTCTTCCTATAAGAATCAACGGAATTGTGTTACTAGTCTTGTGAAAAAATCTATAAACAGATTCCATAAAGACCTTCTAAAAGAAAATGCAGACTCGCCAACCAAATTTTGGGCCGCCATCAAGAAACTTTTTCCGACTAAGAAAACTGCTCCAACTGCTGGCTCGATTTTTGACATAAATGGATAAAAAACATCTGACAACAAAACCATAGCAAACACCCTATGCAGTTACTTTTCAAATGTTGCAATTTTACTGAAGTCTAAAACTTTCCTATTGCAGGACTTTACTTGGATGAAACCAAATGAAAACAATCTTGTTCCTCCATGTTTAGAGAAATTCTCTCTCAACGAAGTTAGCGAGGCTGACTTAAAGAACTAAACAGTCTCAAACAAAAAGGCAACTGGACTTGACAACCTCCCTCCAGGACTACTGAAGTATGCAGCCCCTATTTTAATGAAGCCTCTAACACGCGTGATCAATTTGTCATTTAAAACGGGAGTGGAAGCAAAGGTAGTGTCAGTTTTTATGTCTGGCCTCCTTTCACAAGTAGATAACTATAGACCAAGATCAATTCTCCCAACTTTATCAAAGATTCTCGAAAAACTGTTCCACAAGCAGCTTATGAACCATCTTGAAAGAAATAGTCTTCTATTCGATTATCAGTTTGGATTCAGAGGAAAAAGATCGACAGAGCAAGCAGTGATATATTTCCTAGATCATATTAGAAGGGAAGCAGACAAGGGACGACTAACAG
>JANTCA010006786.1:0-19366 GCA_024741275.1 Chironex yamaguchii
TTTAAGTATGATTTTAGCGCAATGTCGCAAATTTTGAAGGCGATTTTCAAGTTTTGTACCACAAAAAGATTGTTCAAAAATCCTTTTTACTCGCAGAGAGAGAAAAAGTTAAACCTCAAAAGCTTTTGGTGGCCATTTTTAAAGTCGCGTTCCGTGAAATCTTACAGTTTATGCATATAATGTACATTCTTTAGACTTAAAAAAACCTAATAGTAAAAGTAGAATAGCAGTTAACCTGGTTTTATTTATGGCTACATAAGATAAACATTTAGCAGCCATACCATAGCAAACAGAAGCAGGAACTTGTTTCGTTTAATTCTTTGAGATTAATTAAAGGCGGACAGCTAGATCAAAGATATTTTTCATCACATCTGTTAACGCAAAAGATAGTAATGTGTGGAAAACGTAGGTTTGTAGGGCGCAAAGATTATGGAGATGTCTGGGGGTACTTACTTAACTTGAAATAGTTATGAACCTCTGATGGTATGAATACTACCTGGAACTGTATTACTTTGGACGTGAAGACGAGAAAGGTAAAAGGATGGATTGGCAGAGTGCACGACTTACTAATTTGACCGCTTATCTGAACTACAACACCCTTGGTCTTTGGATATGAATCTTGCACACAAAAGATAATTTATTCCATTAAATGGATAGTTCTTATGTGAGTTATGTACAATACGAATTCTCGCAGGAGCGTAAAGCGACCAATGACCTAACTGGAATGTTCTAGAGGGTGTCTACTCCTTAATCATGTATGTCTAGAGGTCTTTTTAAGATTTGTAGCGGTATCTTGTTTGTGTGTTAATCGTTTTTTTCTGAAATGTTCATTGGTTTTGTGGCATTATTGTGATCTCTAGTGCTATGCATGGTGACATTTAATGATTCACCATTGCAAAATACATTACGGAATTCTAAAGGACTGATGTAAATGCTGACAAAAATCTTGAGTCGTTTTGTTTTATAAGCTTGGTTAGTTCATCGTTTTCGGTACTTTGTTCAGCATTTATGACATCTGCAGCTAAATCTCTCTTACAGCGAACAGTGGAAAATTTTACTCTTATCATATTCATATTTTTGCGTACAGTACAGCTTGTTTCATTTGTTTGTATTCGCATATTTTTTCGTATCGTTTGGAAACACTCTGTACTTGACAGCAGAACGTTAGGACATGGATGCTCCATCAGCCGTTTTCCGCCGCCCCTAATTAGTGGAGCGCTTTCAAGAGTAACGGGATATGTTATATTGGTAGATTATTTTAGGTGTATATATATTAGCAGAAACATTACATTGTTGGGTACTTATTTTTGCCTTTTTTCCGCGTTTGCGTCCATCTCCAATGGTAAAATTTGGTATTGACAAAGATGCTGTCACTGTTTTGCGATGTAACACTTAACAACTGTTTGAGTTTTTTAGAAATGGAAGTTCAGTTGTTAAAGTCTGAGAAAGAAGTCGTACTTTCAAGGTGGGAATGGAACCCACAACCTTCTGCTATCGAGGCAGAATGCTCTGATAACTGAGCTAGCAGGACTTTGTTTCTGAGAGAAGAATTTGGGATGTCATGATTTGATAATTACGTTGCCACAAAGCTCTCTCTTAATTCAGGCACAGAATCCAGCTCCTAAGTTGACAGCGTTAAAGATAGAAGGTAGATCTATTTTTTCTACACATACAAGAAAAGGAAGTCAGTTCCGCAACTATATTGAAAATCTTATGCAGTTTAGTAGACAAGGGACATACAAATTAGAAGATGGCAACCACACTGAACATGTTATACAAGCTACCGTTAACCACCTATTTCCATCGTGTAGCCTTATATTAACGTAAAAGGTGTAATACAAATTGAAAGTTGGCATTTAAAAGCTATGCAGAGAAAGCTGACGTTTAAAGAGGAAGTGAAGTGAAAACTGAAATTTCATCAATTACTCAATTTTTTGCTCTGAATTCGAAAATTGCATTAAAATTTAAAATTCGCATGCTAAATACTATTTTTTACACCTCAAAATGCGAAAGTAGTGGAAAGTGATGGACTGGAGGCTTGGAAGCTAATGTGTGATTATGACGTAAATATATGGACGCAATTCTCGGAATTCTGCTAGTTGTGTTTACATTCATGAGCTGCGGCACTATTCTCGATTCAATTATCCCTCTCCTACCAGTTTATTCTTTCTTCCTCATATTCATTCCACAATTTTTCTCCCATACAAACACATGCCATCACTTCGTTCACACATGCCTACACCAACAACATCAAAATCATTGTTTAAGCCTACATGCTCGCGGTGCTCTTCAATAAAGGCTAATCATATATTTGCCAGAACATACGGGCGTTATTAAACAAATGGCAGCTGGGCTAGATAAAAAGACTATTTCGTGGTGAACACTTCTGTGTTTGCCAAATGTAACAAGCTGTACTAGCACAAACCATACACCTGGAGTGAGTGGAGTAAGAGTTTCCCCCAAGAACCTGCGATCCCACAACAATGGACAAATCACGATCCCCAAAATTTTAATATGGGCTGGGTGAGGACGTAGAAGACAGCCAGGATGATACTTCCTGCGACGTTAAACAATTGCTTGCTGGCATGTCTAGTACACGCAAGGCACGTGTTTATAACTTGACTCGTTATGTTACGCTGTGCCCTTACGGGATAGCTTTCATGTTCTACAGGTGACTTTAATTGGTACGGAATTTAATGTAAATTGATATGCTTAATCTACTCGTGAAAGAATACAAGAAAGTTGACAATCTTCGGAATACAGCAAACCTTATAACAAGCGCAAATATTGCAATACAAGCGAAAAGCTACCGAATTTTGAAGTTATGATAGCTCTAAGGTCTGCTACTTATATTTGCGAAAAGGCAGTTTCCAGGTAGTGGTAATGTGTCTGTCGATGTATCGAAGATGGTAGCGATGATTGTTCCTGTTTGTATACTACTACGAACAGTCTTGGTAGTACAAAATATAAGTATATCGTTTGAAGGACATATTGCAAAACAGACGGAAAATCTTTTTTCTTGACACTTTCCAGAGTATAGCCGCATAAGTGTGTGTTTATTTTAGTTTTCAAGAAAATGGCGTCCAAGAAGATGTCGACTTTATGGAAAAGTATCCATAAGTGTCCTAGTCCGGTAATGTTTTGCTTCGGAAAGCACAAATTACAAAAGCTATTACAAAGTGTTTTTGTGCAGTCAATCCACTTATTAAGGGTTGTGCATTTTTGAAACAAGAGCATTTGAGTTTTTTGATGCTATGAAGGCTGGTATCAAGGCTGCAAATCTCCCAAAGGTTGGCTGACAGGGTAAAACAGCACGTTCAATTTGTATTTGTCAAAGGGCAGTTCGTCCAAGAGAAAAGCAATCTCGCACTAAGAATTAACCAAATCTTTGTGGCCCTGCCACAGGAAAACCTAGAATGCGATAAACTATGACAAATCTTCGGATAATTTCTCACGCAAGGACATCTTTCTGTCAGTGTTTTGGAATCAGTCCACATTAAAAGCACTGAACCAGTGCTTTGTAGACAGAGCTTTTCTATTCACTTATGACTGTTTCGACCATTTTGCCGCCGCGTTTTGCCGTCCTTTTCTGTCTGTTTACTGGCACCACATTTCCTTGAAAGAGTGCCGCCCCTCGAATGAGCGCCCTTCTCAAATGACTGCGCCCCTTTTATAATGATTTGCTAATGTCGGAAAATATACAACTTGTAGATCCAGGCACGAATTCACTGCTGCTTTAGAATAGAGGACTGTATATTGATATAAGATTCGACATTAACTCCAAGTGTCATAAGTTCCTCTTGTGTACCCTGCACTCTATGTGCGGGCCGACTGAATTACAAGGTTTTGACTCTTAGAAACTTATACAAAATAATAATATAAATTTAGAAACATTACATAGTCATTTTATGCAATGTTATTATTCCCCAACGTCAATAGTTAAGCTGTCCCGTGACGCCCCCTAACCTCTTATTACAACAGCAAGCAAAATGCGTAATATTACCATAGCAACAATCACGTCACACGCAAACAAACAGACAAATTATATTTAACTATGACAACATAACAGAATGTAGTAATTACACAAAGTCTAAAAATCAACTGTCAATTATCAACTGTCTCTCGTCTGTCCTCGACTTCTTTAATCTCATTTCTGACACACCACCCCCAAATCAAACATCGTTTTGATTTTCTTCCTCTAGAAACAGCGTAGTTTCGATTTCGTTACCAGCACTGATCGCGGCTTTTCATTTTGCTCTGGTTGATTTTTCCTCCATTTCTTCAATCATGGCTGCTTGTCTATCTCCCTCGTCTCCCTGTGGCTCTGCTCGTAACTTCAAAGGGTATAGCTTCTGTAGGGGCCAGTCGATCTCATAGACATTTCCATTGGTTACCGTCTTCAACGTTGCTCCAGGTATCACTTCATCACGTCCTTGTATGAACTGTGTCACTCGTCCCAGCTTCCACATGTTCCTCGGTTGATTCTCGTCTTGAACTAAAACGATATCTCCAATCGCATTGTTATTTGGCTTGCTTCCCGTAATCTTGTGATATTCCCGTAGACTCGACAAGTATTCCTTCTTCCATCTTTTCCAATGGCGATCCTTACATATTTGTAGGCACTTTAGCCTTCTTCTAGCTGGAATCTTCTCCTCGTCACTGAAAACTTCATCTCCTTTAATTGGTTTGAATCTTCTTCCATGCATCAAATGATTTGGGGTCAGGGTTTCAAGGTCGATTTCTTTTCCTTGATAGGTAAGCAGTGGGTTGTTCAGACTGAATTCTATATCCAGCATCGTTTCCTGCAGTTCACTGAATGTCATGTGTGCCTGCCCGAATGATTTCGTCAGGGTGCTCTTAACTAGCCCAACCATTCTTTCGAATAATCCTACCCACCAGCTGGCTCAAGCCAAGTTGAATTTCCATGTTATCTGTTGTTTGTTGAGGATCTTACCAACACTCGCATCTTTGTAGATTTTCTCTAGCCATTTTGCTGTAGCTTTGAATGTTTTGGCATTGTCACTGGCCATCATAGTAGGCATCCCTCTTCTTGTTGCTAAGGACTTTAGGCTTGACCGGAATGTCTTTCCTGTCATATCTCTGACCAACTCCAAATGAACTGCTCGTGTTGTCACACAGGTGAATAGCGTCAGGTAGGCCCTTTTCAGCTTCTTTCCATCTCGTACATAGAATGGTCTGGCAAAGGCCACTCCCGTTGTCTGAAATGCATAACCCCGTCTTGTTCTAAATTCTGGAAGGTTCGCAGTCTTTGGTTCGTTGAATGATTTTGCATACGATCTTTTGCATCTCTCACATGATTTGATCAGTGTCTTCACTGTCTGACGTCCCTTTGGCAACCAAAATCTGCTTCTTAACTCTGCCAGCGTGCTTGCCAACCCCATATGCAATACTCTCTTGTGGGTATCACTGATTAGAAGCCTTGCCAGTTGGTGTGGTTTCTGAAGGTATATCGGCTGTTCGTCTTCATCAAGGTTGAAGCGTCCATGGCATCTGAAAATCTGGGTCTTGTCCATTTTGAGTCCCAGCTGTGTCTTCTGCAGCTCTCTTGGTGGATACAACATTTGATATTCCTTTATCCAAACGTTTTCTGTGGCTTCAATCTCCTCTAGCTCCAATTTCTTGCCCGATTTCCTCGACATTCTTCTTGCATTGCTGATGAATCGTAAGGAACAAACTGTTACTCTGAAGAGCTTTGTTGCACTGTTGAATCTGTTTAAAACTGCCAATCGACTTGCTTTCTGTCGTCATTGTGATGACTGTTCTCTGTTGTTTCTCCTCATCTTTGGCTAGGCTCTTGAAATGCATTAGTTGATCTGGCCACTCTTCTTGTTTTGTTAGCCATTCTAGACCTCTCCACCAGTTTCAATTTTCCTGAAGCTTCTCAGGCGTTGTTTCCCTTGTTCCCAAATCTCCTGGATTGTCTATTGTAGGACAGTACTTCCACGTGATATTTGCTCCAAGTATTTGGTCTATTCTTGTTCGCACAAACTGCTTGTATTCACCTTTATTTTGCAATCAGCAAAGTACTGTTTGATTGTCTAACCATCCATACGTTGCTGCAATCTCTTGTGTGAATGCTGATTTGACATTTTCCATCATCTTCATTAGAAGTTGCGCTCCAATCAGCTCTAGCCTTGGCACTGTCATCTTTGGTTTCACCATGCTAGATTTTGCTGTCACTTGCCTTGCATAAATCCCACTTTGCTGAGTTATAACCAAGTAGATAACTGCACAACATTCCTTGACACTGCTATCTGCGAATCCATGCATCTCGATTTGAAGGATTTCCTCTTCTGGATAGGCCATTATGTATCGACTGAACGTGATTTCAGATATTCCTTGATCATATTTAACCATTTTTGCCATCTGTTCAGCAGTTCCTCCAAAATATCGTTATCCCATCCATTGCCTTGCATGCAGACGTCGTGGTAGACAACCTTTGCGATGATGCTCACTGGACTTGCCACTCTAAGAGGATCATAGATTGCTGCGATCTTTTGTAGAATACCGCATTGTGTGGGCTCATGCTGCAAGATGCTGATTTTTGCAAATTCGACTGACATCTCATCCGTTTTTTGATCCCACTTCACACCCAAAACCTTTGTCGCTGATGCCACACCCTCTTGCGTTTTAGCTGCTTTCTGATTTTCTACTGCATCTTTTGATTCTGACTTGATTTTTTCTCGAAGGTCCGCATCGTTTGTCTTCCATTTTCGCATATTGAAATGTCCTTCTTTGAATCTTGCGATAAGCTTTGTCATCAACTCCTCGACTTCTTTCGAATCTCTTCCCCCGGCTACCAGGTCATCAACGAACAGGCTACTGAGGACTGTGCTTATGAATTCCAGGTCTTCTGCTCTATAGTTTTCCAGATGCTCTCTGATGGTAGCTCCAAGTAGAAACGGGCTTGATCCTGATCCAAAGATCACCTTTGTAAATCGCAGTGTTTGTAGATCTGGTGGCTCTTGTTTCACATCTTTCACCCATATAAATCGCATTACATCTCTGTCTTCCAGACTGACTCCGATTTGCAGGAAAGCCTTTTCGATGTCACCCAGTAGAGCGACTGGGTACATCCGGAATTGTATGAGAATATCGTATATCATTGGCTGTAGAGGTGGTCCAATATGCAGGCAATCATTCAGTGATTTGCTGTACTTGTATTCCTTGGAGCTGGCATCAAACACCACTCGAAACTGTCTCTCGTCTGTCCTCGACTTCTTTAATCTAATTTCTGACAGGTTTGTCTGTATAAGCACCGCCTTTACTCTTTAAAGGACCACCTCTACTACACGATTTTTGTAACGATCGTCATAAATCCTCACACTAAGCTTTATAGCGAGATTTTTCAAGCTGTATGTTTGAGGGTTTTTTTATTCATAGTCAATAGTCATCTAGTTGAGGAAATGTTATCAAAGAAAACGGAGCTACCATTAGGCATTCTCTGTCTACTACACCCTCCAAAGTAAAAGACGTAGTATGCGCCTCGAAACAAAAGAACCCGCGATGGCACAGAACAAGGTTGGTAAAAGCAAGGATAAGGCTTGTAGAAAACATCAAAAGCTGATCCACAACCACAAGCTTTAATGTCATTCCTGTATTCAAATAAACAAATCTTTAACACAAACAAACGACAAATTCCTTGGAGAATGAGCCTTCTTCTCCTGTAGAGTATGGACAAAACCGCTTCTTACACAGGGTCGCACATAAGGGTGTGGAGGTGGGGGGTGACACCGCAATCTTCGCTCAGTCGGTACAATTTTTTTGATTACTTGCTCCGGAGGATCGGCTTTATTATGCTTAACATATTTCTTGGTCCAAAAAATATTTTCGTCGGCATTAGTTATGGCTTCAATCACACATCGGCGTTAATGAAGTAGAGAGATCTATAGTTGTTCGAGAGGGTCAGTTGGTCCAATTTAAGAAAACGCGGAACAGGGGTCAAAACAATAATTTGTTGTCTGTGTTGCGGATATCACAGTGACATTCAAACAATGACCATTAGACAAATGTCTTGGCGTGCACTAATTGATCGATTGATGGCCTACAGCATCTAGATGCAGTTGCCAAGGTGCCCTACACTAAAAAGATTTCTTTAATAGTATACTACGACTGTGTTTATGTAAAATGCGAGAAGACTGGCAACATTTATTAGAAATGTTGCCTATTGCAATGCAACCTGATGAATGTGCATTAGAATCAGAGGTAACGGTTTTCAGGCACCAATGTCAAACGAAAAAGCCAGATATTTGCAGCACAGGGGAAGCGGCAATGTATGCCGAGAGATTTGAACGACTGTTCCCACTGACAGAACGATGTTTCAATCTACTGTTAACGGTGCATGTAACCACAGCTTCTAGCAAATGAGGTTTTTCAAAATAGAAGCTTATTAAGACACTTACAGGATCCCAAATGAAACAAGAGTGTCTCTACAAGTTAATGGCCTTGGCCTGTGAAAAGGACCTCACCGACTGCATTAATTTGGACGAAGTTGTAAACAGATGGTCAAAGTTACCAGAAAACTAAACGTCTGATGCCTGTTTAAGATACTGTACTATATTGTTGTTTGTGCTCTAAATTAGATTTTTACAATTTTGTAATTTAACTTGCATAGAATAAACCTACATTTTGTGCACTTTATTTAGTAAATGCTTGACTCGGGTTCAACCCTCCAAGTTGCTTCAGATATCTGAGATTTCAGTTTTTGAAAATGCTTATCAGTTGCTTAGATCTTATCAAGCGAAAGGACGGGAACCAACACTCTCATAAGAAAAATCTCCAATCTTCTTAACAAAACTAATAGATTGGTAAGTAAACGTGGACCAGATCCGATCTTGTCACATTCAATCTTTACACAGTCTTGTCCTAGGTGCTAAGCAATAAAGTCAGTATATTCTCTTGCAGATTTTTTTCTTGTATATCTTTGTGTAGTTGCTTATAGCCTCCTCAACGAATCCTTGAGTTGCTTTATATTTATTGGACCTCGGCCTTGGTTGCTTATTATCCTGTTGCTTTTTAGAAAGATCCTATAAAAGATCCGTCAGCTGTATCTAGTAGTATTCAATAATACAATTGATGACATAAGAAACGTGTTTCTTTAGGGCGTCCACTCGTTAACAGTAACTTGGTTACATCAACTCTGACGATAGCTATAGTTTCGTGATGCGGTTTATAGTGGCGCTATTAATAATGTAGCAATATACTAAATTGGTCAAAAGTTCTCTGCAGTCAAAAAGTTGGTCCAAAATTTTGTAACACCTCCCGAAATTGATTGGAATGCGCGCCCATGTCCTTGCCTTCAATGTAACCAAAATAGCACTTTAAAGATAATTCAGTAAGTGACAGTGATTTGCCTAGAAACATGTTTTCCCGTTCATCTTCTCATTTCTTTCGCTGATGACTTCTCGTGTAAATAGAAAATGGACATTAAATGAACATTAAATCGATTAACAAATCTTTCTCTGCTTCTTGTACGCACGGTTCTTACAACTGAAACGATCCTTTATAAGGTTACTGTGGGACCCTGAATTGAATACTGCTGCACAGCTGAGACCGAGCTCCTCGAGGGCACATGTCTCAAATCCTTCACGAACGTTCTGCACTGGCCTCTTTGGGAGGTTTTGCGAGCAAAATCATGATTTACAGACAAAGTCGAGCTTCCAAAATGAGGTTTTTTAGGTTACTCTAGATCTGCACGCGAGTTAGCAGCTTTTCAATATACTTTGATTCAGCCGAGAATAAGACATGCATCAATAGTAAGACAGAACTGACGTCATTGAATGACTCTAAAACTTCCACCTCAAGACGATCTTTCTCACTCTTGCGATTCAAATTTAACTTGCAGGACGCCATAGGTCCGTTGTTGATTGAATGCAGTACCAGTTTCAGTTGCAGTGTTGAATATGTTGCTGCAGAAGCAAAAGAAAACGAGAAGAAGTAAGCAGTGGAGACAAGGATCCTTAAGTTCGGCATCTGCATCAAAGAAATCTGGATATTGAAAATGGAACCTTCCTCTTTTCCAAAGCAGTAAAGAACGAAATGAGGACGTTGTGACCAACAACACTTCTGGAGAATCGCTATTCCTGCTTAACTCTTTTAGTTTTCTTCCTACTGTAGTTCTTCATCTGTTAGTGGTCATTATTTTATGCACATTGTTATGCACTTTTGCAGCTATCTTACCATCGCTCGGCTGATTAGTGAAAGAGGTGAGAAAAAGTAGTAAGATTATGAGTGTGATCACCCAAGCTTCGAAGCAGGATGTCATGACTGCAAAGCTGACGCCATTCCTACTGAGCTGCACAGCTTGATAACAAAGGTCGAAAGATGGATATGCATAACATAGTTTTATAGGAGAAATGAGGTAGACGACTCATGGAGGATTGCTTCTGATGATGCTTTTTGATTCTGTGTCTTCGAGGAAAAAGCAGGCTCATTGTCAGCAAACCCATCAACACATGCAACCTATTTGTGAAGTTTTGTGAGCAAATTGAAGGATCGGAGACAAAGTCGAGCTTCCAAATTGTGGTGTTTACGTTACCCTAAATGTGCATGCGAGTTAGCGATTATTCAAAATGCGTCGATTCAGCTGAGAATAAGACATGCATCAATTTTACGTCAGAACATCTGAAACTGACGTCATTCAATGGCTTTAAAACTTCCACCTCATCAAGATATTTCTCACTTTAGCGATTCAATTTTGACTTGCAAGACGCAATAGTTCCGTTGTTGATTGAATGCAGTAGTTGTCTCAGTTGCAGTGTTGGATATGTTGCTGAAAAGGCAATACAAAAGAAAAATGAGAAGAAGTAAGCAGTGTAGACAAGAATCTTTAAGTTCGGCATTAGGATCAAAGAAATCTACATGCAAATCATTGTAAATTTTCCTGTTTTGGAGTCGTAAGGAAACAAATGAGGACGTTTTGACTTAGAAGCCACTGGGAAACAGGGAACTTTATGATGCGAGGCATGGATCAAAGGATGGACAAGATAACTTCTTTGCATACGACAAGCAAATAAAGAACAAGCGGTGGAAAAGAATAAGGATGGTAAAAACCAGGATAAAACGTGTCAACGATATGACATGTGAGACTGAGAATATTCGGAAAAACACCGTTACCAAAACACATGTCAAGGGACAAGAGCATCAAGTGTTGGCAAATTAAGCAATGGCTGTGGCAACATCAGACATCACTTGTAATACACCTACACTGGCTTGCCAGTCGGGAAGCCAGATTCCGAATTGGGAAGCCGTTCTTTACAGAGCCAAAAGCTTTAATGCCATCCCTGTATTCAAATAAAGAAATCTTTAACGCAAATATCTTGACACTTTCGTAGGAGAATGACCTTTCTACTCTTGTTGAGTGTGGACGAAAAGCAGGTGCGTACCTTCGATGCAAACAAAGTGACACTTCTATCTGTTAACAAGTTTGAAGATCACCTCTTTCTGTCATTTTGGTGATTGACAGTGACTTACCTAAAAACAACCCTTTCCCTTTCTCTTTGCATTTCTTTCGCTGAATGACTTTTGATGTAAATGGTACATTCGGTCAATTGCCAAATCTGCAGCAATAAGTGACTCTTTCACTTCTTCATGCACGTACCCTTCTTAAACTTAAAACGATCCTTTATAAGGTCACTGTACGTCTCTGCAGTGAATTCAGTTGCAAGAGTTGGGACACAGGTCCTGTCACGTGCCTCAGATCACCTCTTTATTGCCATGAATGTCTTTAACTTACATTGTTCTATTAATATTTTAACACTCATTCTTCGATTGAATTGTGTGCTGTTTGTAAGCTTCACTCCAACCTTTCAGCAAATAATAAGGTTCTGCATCGTAGTGCGGTAAACGAACGCTTAACACGATTCTTCTATGATCTTGAAAACTCTACAACGCGTTTCCTGTTAAAATTTCAATTTAAGACTCAATTTCAACATTAACTTTTGCCGTTCTGGAGAATCGCTATTCCTGCTTAACTCTTTTAGTTTTCTTCCTACTGTAGTTCTTCATCTGTTAGTGGTCATTATTTTATGCACATTGTTATGCACTTTTGCAGCTATCTTACCATCGCTCGGCTGATTAGTGAAAGAGGTGAGAAAAAGTAGTAAGATTATGAGTGTGATCACCCAAGCTTCGAAGCAGGATGTCATGACTGCAAAGCTGACGCCATTCCTACTGAGCTGCACAGCTTGATAACAAAGGTCGAAAGATGGATATGCATAACATAGTTTTATAGGAGAAATGAGGTAGACGACTCATGGAGGATTGCTTCTGATGATGCTTTTTGATTCTGTGTCTTTGAGGAAAGAGCAGGCTCATTGTCAGCAAACCCATCAACACATGCAACCTATTTGTGAAGTTTTGTGAGCAAATTGAAGAATCGGAGACAGAACGAGACGTGCATCAATTTTACCTCAGAATATCTTATTTGACGTCATTCAATGCCTTTAAGACCTCCACCTCAACGCGATGTGTCTCACTTTTGTGATCCAAGTTTGACTTGGAAGACGAAATTGCTCCGTTGTTGATTGAAAGCAGTTGCAGTTTCATCTGTAAGTTAAGCACTTTCAGATGAATTTGTTACTGAAAAAGAAATACAACGTAACATTAATGCGCCTAAGAATATCAATTTGAGTACCAGGAATGCTTTAACACTCACCGATGCTATACTAGTCGTAAGTCGTGCATCTTCCATTACATTTATTATTTGTCAATCTACGTGTAATGTAATAGACAGAAATCTTCAAGATGCGACGAGCAGAATCTTATCTATTAACAGGCGGTAGACCGAAGCCTCGTTCTCGATTTACACGTGACATGCCTTACATAACAGGGTAATAATAGAAGCCTAGGTTGTTTTACAATACTACATATTCTCTTAAATTTATGCCTCTTTTAAATTATGCCAAGACCCCTTAAAGTTATGTAACAGTCTCTACTTCCAGACTAAAGACTAGTAAAGTTTGACACTCTAACATGTAGGCTAAAGTTACACAATATGGCGTTAAGCAACCTAGAAGTACATTCACACCATTATGCAAAGAAAATAACATTTAAACAACACTATGCATGGGAACATTTAATTCGTACATTATGAAGTCTTGAAAACGACTTGGGGTTCTACGATGTCTAGAACTCCTACGGATCACTTGCTCATAATCAACTACATTCATTTCAACTTCTACACCATCATCCGTTTCAGGATAATAGCATAGGTGACTTGTGTTCCAGACTCTTCCGTCGTCTAGCTCATATGTATGTCCACTACGTTGACGCATAACTGTGTAAGGTGACGTACAACTTAGATCACCCTTAACTACATGAGGAGACTTCCAGATTTAAACTCTATTACCAGGCTTGACTTTGAACACATGTGGTCGTTTCCTCTTGTTGCTATATTTCTGATAACTTTCCTGTCTATACACCAGTCTCTTTCACTCGCCTTTGAAATTGGGTGTGTTAAGAGCAACTTTTCCAACGTTCAGGTTTGACCACATTTGTTGGTCATGTAAGAACTTGCTTGGGCTTATGCCTGTGGTGGTGTAGGGTGTAGCACGGTAAACCCCTCGCGCATGTGTAAGGTAGGTTTTCCAATCAGCACACTCTGTGTGTGGTACTGTGCAGCAGCTTGAATCACCCCTTTCAGCACTTGGTTGAAGCGCTCAATTTCACCATTTGATTGAGGGAAGTACAGGGATGAACGCACGTGTTGGATATCCCTCTACTGAGAGAAAACTGGGCACCTTTGTCGGACACTAAGCAAACAGGATTTCCTTCACGACTGAAAATTGAGGTGAGAAACCACACAGTATCAGATGCAATAGAAGAAGTGAACGCAACTTGTGTCTATTCGTTGTAGTGATCACTAAACATAATAGCATAGCAACACATAACGGCAGCTTTTTCAAACGGTTAACAATATCAATAGAAACTTTTCTCATGCAACAATAGGCCCGGCCAGGGGCTGTAGTTGTGGTTAATGCACAGTGGCACTCCGGTAGCTAGCTGAGCATACGGAATAACTGGAAATAGCACTCTCAACTCGTGCATCAAAGCATGGCCACCAGTACAAATCATACAGCTAGCTCTTCATACGAACTATACCCTGATGGGTTTACCATAGGCAAGAGACATCAGCTTCGGCTGAAGAGACTCTGGAATGCATACAAAGTGTGTACCATGAATAATAAGCTCATTATCCACGGTGAGCTCATGATGCACATGAAAATAAGGCACTAATCTGGCTGAATTTCCTTCAGGCGAGGCCAACTAGAACAACTTGAAATAATACTTCTCATTTTCTGGTACACAGGACAATGAACACAAGCTTGAACGTACTCTTCTTTTGTAGCAGTCCACGTATCCGACTGAATAAAGGCAACGGTATCCAGATCACTGAAGTAAAGCTATATAGTCGCTAAGAGCAAGCGAGCTAACCCATCAGCATTCCCTTCAACAATTTCCACATCATAACTAAACTGTAAAAGGCGAGCAGCCCATCAGGCAATGTACATGCTTGAATGCAAATTTCTGTGTAAGTAAGTAACATATCTACTGCAGCATGGTCTGTGCGAAGTGTGAACTTGCGGCCCCATAATCAGGTTCTCCAGCACTCCACAGCAAATACAAATGCTAAGGCGTCTTTCGCTGGCATCGAATAGCCACACTCCATAGCACAGGGTATTCCGCAATGGCCTGTTTAACTGACTCAAACGTATCTTGAGCTTTGCTGGACCAGGCAAATTTATAAGAGCATAGAGTATCACGTTGAAGATTAACCAACGTAGCGAACCCTCAAATGAACTTTGAAAGCCATCCAGGTAATTCCAGAAATGAGTGTATGGCACTTTCATCTTTTGGAGCAGGAGTATCCAAAAGGCTCTTGAGAAGATCACACTCGGGTAGTATTACTGAAGAAGTGATACACGAAGATACACGAGAACGGTTTGATGAAATACACATTTATCCCAGCTGAAATGTGCATTGTACTTAGATAATTTTTCCAGCAAAACAGCGAGATAGTCATCATGCTCCTCATCTGTAGCTGCAAACAAAATAATATCATTAAAAAGCACTTGAACATCTTTGAGCTTCTTTGAATTAGGACTGGTTGCAGACTTAAATTATGCTGCGGTGAGTGAACTATGGGTTCCATCATTTGTTAAAAGCTGGCCCTAAGGCTAGCCCATAGGGTAACCGACGAAAACAAAACAATCCATTATGGGTTATGAACGCTGTGATATCACTGCTTTCTTCAGCTAGGACACAGTGAAATTAAACATTCTTCAAATCCAGCTAGGTAAATTTCTTGGCATCTCACAATAACTCATCGATAACCAGAGGAGGATACTTTGGTATAACCACAGCACGGTTGGGTTCTCCCAGGTCACAGCAGACATGTATATGACCCTCTGCTTAGTATCAACAATGGCACCCACGGTAAATCTTCAATATGCTCAATAATCCCACATTCTTCTATACCATGCAATTCGCTTGAGACTTGTTTAAGAACAAAAAATGGTAAGCATCACAGTTTATGCTGAATAGATTGCACATCAGGATTCACTTTAATCTTGTGCATAAATCCTTTGATGCCAGGAAATTCACCTTTATTTTCAATCGTGTTTACCAATGCACTTTTTAACTTTAATTTTTCAGCCAGAGATTTCCGCATTAAAGTCACGAAGTCCATACCAATCAAACAGGTTCCTGTTTTAGCTACCTATACCTAGGTAGTAGCAACTTTGCCATTGAATAAGACAGGGACTTGAAAAGCACCACACTGAGATACGGTTTCTCTTGGCAATCCAGTAGAAACAAATCAGATTTCTTCAAACAAATTGAATCCAAGCTGTCAGGCATAACTGCTTCCGACACTATTAAACATGGACTCCCAGTATCAACCGCAAATCTGATATCTTTGAGAATACTGCTGACTTGCACTTGGGCGGTCGCATGAAATCAGAAGTCATGAAGTTTGTACTGTTAGGAAACTAATGCTAACCTCCAGCTTGGAACAGAAGCCATTGACGAAGATACGCTTCGAGTATTTCCTCGCCTTTACGCAGTAGTAGTTAGTACTGTGCATCCAACATTTGGCATTCCATTACCAAGAAATGCTGCATCAACCACTTTACAATAAAGAGAAGTTGCACCCATTGATAGGTAAAACGACATTTCGATTGTATGCAAGGCCTTCTTATGGCAACGCAAGGAAATTTCTGAAACGAGGGATAAGCGATTCTTCTGTATATTCATAAAGATAGCAAAACGTTGAGATTTCAGGGAGACATCATACACAAAACACAAGTCCCATATGTCTTGATCGTCTTCTTTTCTTTGCCAAAGGGGTATAACGAATTGTTGTTGACTAATTAAACCCCATGGTATGCTTTGATTCGGTTAGTGTGAGGAAGGAATTAAGTGTTGCAAACGATATATATGGTAATTCAAGCTGTATAGTGGGGGTTTGTAATCTAAGAAGAAACAACTTGTTTATGGTTGTTGTTACAGCCATTGTTTGCCTTTAGGATAGGGCAGACACTTTATCGCGCAAGAGCTACTAGCAAGCTCTGTTCAAGTCTTTACTGGCCTTTTATAATCTGCAATGCATTCAAAGATGTAGGTATGGCTTTGAAATGTTGGATTACTCAACGGAAGTGTCCTAAAGGTTCTGCTGACTTGGTGACAATTCTCTAGCAATGACGTTGGTAACGTAACACCCAGAGGCATCTACTGTATAGTCCTGTCAATCGAGATCAAAATTTTCGATTTTCTCAGTTTATCGCATAATGGGTACAACTTTCTAACACAGACTTTTACCACAAATGGATCTTACAGTGCTTGTGATCAAGTGAGTCATAAAGTACACCCTAGCATAGCGCCATAATTGCTCAAAAATTGAACGAACCTCTTTTCCTAGTAATGAAGTGATGAGGTAATGAGGTCTTTCAAGTGAGGTCTGTGAGTTTTTGCTGGTAGAGACAAATAACCATGTAAGATTTAGATATTGTAGGGTTGTTTGGTGTCATGAACAAACTAAGAACACGTCATGCTTTGATTGTATGTTGGGCCGTCTATGCACGTATGTGAGTGTGGAAGGTAAATATCATGTTATCAAAAATGTATACACTAGACGGTAGACATCAACTTGAAAAGGTCCTTTATCCATTCAAGGGTGCTGATTCTACGTAGCAACAGCCCCACTTAATGCCAGTCTCATGTTATGTCAGTGCCATTAGACTTAGCGTATATTCAATTTCAGCTTCTGACAACGGTCAGAAGATTTTCGCCATCTTGGGAAAGAGATTACTCAAGACAAGGCATTTAAAACTCCGATTTAGTAAATACCTGTCACAATACGCCATCACAAAATCCTAGTTAACAATTCGACGTAAACTGGAAGAAAACTCTAAACAGAATCATTCGACAATAACTTAGTACACGAGTCAAAAGACACCAACACTTCGACATTTGTGACAGAAAATAGGAGATTAGATAAGGCTAGTGATTGAAGACATTATAATGTACATGAGTTAATCATACAACCCTGTGGAGCAATGCACTATTTGATTGAAAGGGAAGAAAATCTATCATATTGACTATGGCAGCAACTTAACCTTAAATTACTGCCTCGAGAATTGTGAGGTCATGGATAAACGCATTCCAAGCCTGGTTGGATGGCACATACAAGTGATAACTGTCCTCAAAATCCATTAAAATAAGCATTCTAGTGGAAACACAGCTCCATGTTGAAATACTTGCCATTTCAAATTTGTTGTGTAAAAGAGGTATGGGATTTCCTGGTCACTGTTGGCGTGCTAAACAAGAGCCGTTGAGTCATCTACGCTGTCGACACTGCCATAGCGATAACAAAGTAAACGACCCATAATTCCATATACAAACCGGCTTTGTGTAGATACCGGTTGCTTCCTGGAAGACCAAATTCTCGTACAGAATTTTAACAAATGGCTTGCTTATCTAGTGAGTGTCGAAACAAGCTCGAATCGATGATAAAGATGGTGTTAATGATAATTGATGACAATGATTTATGCAGATGATGATTGATGATTATGATGATGACGATGATAATGATTAATGCAGATGATGGTGATGATTATGATGATTATAATGATGATGATTATGATGATGACGATGACGACGATGATGATGATGATTAATGCAGATGATGGTGATGATTATGATGATTATAATGATTATGATTATGATGATGATGACGACGACGATGATGATAGTGATGATGATGGTGGTTATGATGATGATGATGATGGTGATTATGATTATGATGATGATGAAGAAGAAGATGATGATTGATGATGATGACTGAGAAAGATTGATGACGATGCTAATTGATCTGACGCCTCATCTTCAATTGAGCACTTACTTGATTATTCCAGCATGATATGCATGTAGCCCACACGAGGGCACTGTTACACCTAATTCAATTGTCAGTTTTCTAAGCTGGAAAGTTTCTAGGATGTGTATAGGGATAAGAACAAAGGCAAGATGATATCCTTTGATTTGAATTGTTAAACTGCAACTACAACAAATTACAAATGGCCACAACAATGCAAAACTATCAGATATATATATACCAAACTACAGTCGGTTACACATCCATGTGTATCTTTAGAATGACAATGTGCACCAATCCTGAATCACAAAGTATATTACACAATAAGTACTATGTACAATATTAATTAGTCCAATCTCACATTAGTCATTCTCAGTCTCACTGTCGGATGACTCTTGTGGTTCCTGTTGCCGCCGCCGACCTACGAAAGACATGAAAGAAAGGAAAGGAACATATATAGAACACACTGGGACCATGAAAAGCACTTCATAAAAATACAAGGGACGTACAAAAACCTTACAAGGTAATATTCGTGGGGAGTGACATAAAAAAAACAACACTATAGTAAAGCCATTTAGGACTGATGTAAAAAGTTTGCGTTTTGGTTCACGTAGAAAACAAAAAATACAAATAAAAATACAGAGAATGAAACAAAGACACACGATCAGGGCATAAAGACGCAGGGAGTCATGAACAAAGAGATATGACGAACGTTACCAAGCTAAGGCAAGGCTAGAACTGTAGAGGACTGTTGCACAAAAATACAGAGGACTGCTGCAACAAAAATATAGAGGACTGCTGCACAAAAATATGGAGGACTGTTACAACAAAAATATAGAGGACTGCTGCAACAAAAATATCGAGGACTGCTGCAACAAAAATATAGAGGACTGCTGCACAAAAAATAGAGGACTGCTGCACAAAAATATAGAGGACTGCTGCACAAAAATTCGAGGACTGCTGCACAAAAATACA